>PVIR01032533.1:0-18397 GCA_004026965.1 Petromus typicus
GATGAAAACAACATTGAGATTTCATCTCACTCCACATAGAATGGCTGCCATTTCAGAATCAGCCAACGGCAAATGTTGGCGAGGCTGCGGAGAAGAAGGAACCCTTCTCCACTGTTGGTGGGACTGTAGACTCGTACAACCCCTGTGGAGATCAGTTTGGAGAATCCTCAAAAAGCTAGGATTGGTGGTCCCATTTGACCTGGCCATTGCCCGGCTAGATATATACACACAAGAATTAAAAGACTCATATCACAGAGACATATGTGCACCATGTTTATAGCAGCCCAATTTATGATTGCTACATCTTGGAAACACCCCAAATGTCCATCCACTGGAGACTGGATAAAAAAGCTGTAGTTCTTCTACAGAATGGAGTATTACTCTGCCATAAAAAATGATAAGTTTGAATCATTTCTACTTAAATGGACATACCTTGAAGATATCCTCATAAGTGAAATAAATAGGGCACAGATAGGTACATATCGCATCTTTTCTCTGGTATGAGAAAATAAAGATGTAAATGAGTCCTAGCATTGTATGTGTATTGTATTGTGAAATAGAAAATGCTCAATGAGAAATAGGGTGAAGGGGGAAAATGCTGAGATTGTAACAAAAAAGTAAGGAAACAAATTTTATGTATATGGGTGGGTGGTAGGGTGGGTAGGGCTAGGGGAAAAAATGCAAATTAAGATGTGTCTTATATTGGTACAAATCCCTATTATGGAGTGTAATCATGATGTGTATATTTAATGTACCAATAAAGATTTAAAAAATTTTAAAAAATTAAAAATAAATAAAGTAAGTGCACCGAAGGAAGATTAGTAGAAAGGAGAAAGAAAGAAAACTTCCTGGTTGTTTGTTTTCCTAACAGAATCATCAAAATTTCATCCCATTATTCAAGGATTTTTGGTACCTCCAGAATCTGTCTCATGCCTCCATTTAAACAGTATCCTATTTTGTCTCTTTAATTTTGATAGGCTCTTCTTGCTAATTATCTTCTCAGAGTTCCTCATTGTTTTCTACTTTTGTGTCTCCATATCTGGGCAAGCAATCTCTTACATCAATCTTCCTCCACTGAAATATCAAGTGAGATTTCTCTTTTTTCCTTTCAACCTTTTCTATGGGCCAGGGGTTTAGTTCAGTGGTTCGGGAGTCTGCCTGACAACCACAAGGTCCCCAAATTCAATCCCCAGTACCACATACCTCAGTGCTGGGTGTGGTGGCTCACACTTTTAATCCCTGCACTTGGGAGGAAGAAACAGGAGGATTGCTGTGAGTTTGAGGCTGGCATGGGCTACGTAATGAGACCTTGTCTAAAAAAAAAGAAAAAACTTTCTCTAGCTAATCAGTAAATAGGAATTATAGACATTTAAAGTATTACGCAGATGTTTTGATGTATTTATACAATGTGAACTGATCATGATAGTGAAGCTAATCGTCATAAATATACCCACATATACTGTCCATTTATTTTTTTCTTTCCATTTGTTTTACAATCAGAACACTTCAGATCCACTTTCATGGCAAATGTTTTGTATACAATACATTATGACAGTGATTAATATCTCCAAGCAATCTTCATTGTCATGGATTAAAAACTGCTTTGTTTCATGTAGTGGAAAGTAAAAAGAGTCACATACACTCCAACATCTACTTACTTAAATGTACATGGTGAAGCTCTGAATTAACTGTTGAGAGTTCTCACTACACAAAACATGTGTTGTTCTAAATATCCATCTAGGGAAAAGAGAGGAGACAATACAATTATGCTAATATTCCTCAGACCAAAAAAGCTAGAGTATATGTACTTATGAGGAGGTAACTTTCGAGGCTGGCTTCCAAGGGATCTGTCCTGGGGCCTGACCCTGGGTGAGCTTCTCTGAAGATTAGATCCTGCTGGTATTGAGACTGATTTCCCAGCCTCTGTTCTAAGCTGATTTATCCTGCAGCTGCTGCTTTTTATGCTGTCTCTTCCTTCCCTGCTACTGCTCAGAGAGGCTCATGGCAATTGTAATGTGTTTTTAACAACTGCCCTGCACCCTGCGGTTGGTGAGCTTTGCATGAGAATGAAGCTATCTGTAACCTTTTTAGGAATCATTATCTCTCAATATTGATAGAATAAGAGGTCACAATGTTCTAAATTTGAAATGAGATATTAAGCCAAATTCCCAGGAAAGATAATGTGTAAAGATATAAATTTTGTATTTAATGTTGATACTAAATAGCTCAGTGTTCCCATCACATAACACCAACATAAAATTATCTAAATATTCTGAAAGTAAATATGAGCCACATAGTCATGTGCTTAAAGCCATGAAATATTAGGCTTGAGGGAATTGATGATTATTGAAACATGATCACTGCATTAAAAGGTATTACCCAAATCTTTCTAATTGCACACATTTATATCATGTTAATATATATAGAAAAGCAAGAGCTACTTTATTAACATATACAAAATATAATACAAAAGTTATGAGTCAGGAAAATAGGAGAAAAGTCAAATGAATATAATTAGAAATTCTAATGCTATCTTTTTGAGTCCCAATAGGACAACTAATGTATATGTTTAAGTATACAGTCGTAGAAACCATCAGCCTAGCAAAATAATTTACATAGTTAGAGAACAGAAAAACAAATTAATGGGAATATCAGCAATGGAATTTATCCATTATTAATATCAGATATCTCAGCCAAGTACATTGGCTCCCTCTCTGCTCATTTTGTGACAGTTGATGGAAAATATCTTCTTGCTATTTGTTATTGTTGGTAACCATGTACAATGTATTATCTTGATTCTTTTCTCACATTTCTACATTGTTTTCTACTCCATTGTACATTCCTCTAACATATTGTCTAACCTCTCTACATTACATTTTCCTCAAACCATCTGTGATTATCCTATAGATATGTAATTTGAATACCAGTATATGTTCCTAAAAGATACATTTTTCCACAAATTAAAATGTCCTATTTAGGTCTAAATAAGGAAAGTAAAAAAATGCAACCCACTGTGAAACCAATTACTTATACATTGTATGTCACATTTTAAGCTAACAACTCTATAACCTTAAAATATAGCTCAATCTTAAAGTATTAATTTTGAAATGATGCATTTGTGCTAATGATTTACTGGGAGGAAAAATGCTTTAATCTAACCTTTTTGCTTATGAACTTGAAAGTTGAACTCCATTGAAATGACTGACTGCAACAGCAGGGCTTTTCACCAGCTGATCAAAATTAACAGTTTCTTTCAATTGTTCTAATTAAGACCAAAGGGAGTTCTGGAATGTACCAACAGCATCTCAAATTGCTCTGTAGCACCTGGGAAGGAATATCAATTCTTACCTTTCCCTACAAATAGTTTAGTCTAAGTTGCTATTATTACTATTTGCTAAAACCACTTCTATCAATACATCCCATGAGATTTTTTTGACTTTGATTTCATTAGGTTAGAAAGCAAAACAATTAAAGTTGAGAACATATCACTTCCAGAAGAAATGCCTGAGAAACCAGACTCCTTATCAGTGATCTATAAAACTGATGCACATACTGTAACTATAGTGAATAAGCTTGTTTTGTATAGTAACAATTTTCTTATCTTAGTAATTATTTCATATTCATGAAGAAATGCAATTAGAGAAATCAAATGTTTAATTATGACCATATTGTAACATTGTACTGAAATCTTAGGAAACACAACAATTTTGCTTTATTGAGAAATGAATAACCCAAACTTTCTACTCTTCAAAAGCAATTCTTTCCCATTAAACTATAATGTATAAGCACTTATCAACTAAACTTTTCATCTACAATATTAGTAAATGTTTTAATATTAATTTTTAAATTATTTATTTAAAATATATCCTGGAATTTTTCTTGGAAGATTTTAAATAGTTGATTATCAAATAAACATCAACCTTTAAAGTTATATATTTTCATCACTGAAGCAAAGAGTATAGTACAATTTAAAATCTTCACATGTAAGTAAATGAAAGGCAAGTCATTTTATTGGTCTTTATAAAGTATTCAAAATCAAATAATCGTTTTCAAAGACTTTGAACTCTGGATATCTAATGTATTCTGAAGAAGACTAATTTTCAAAAAGTCACTCAAAGATGGGTTTGCTTCTATAGGGAGACTGTGTTATGCTATTTATTTGTGAATGTGGCAATTCTTAGTCTAAAGACTTGAGAGAGGGCACACTCTTTAACCTTTTACAGAATCCTTGAGTAAGCAATTGGCTTTTTCAGCTCAGTGCTGTGTGAAGATATGATCAATCTCATTTTGTAATTATCATTCTTTCCTGGAAGGTGATGGCTGGGTGACTAAATGAGCCAGCAATCTTCGAAAGGCCTTCCCTTCCCCAGGGCTGCACGCAGACTATTTAAAACCTGCATGAAGGAGTCAACAGGATTAACATGGAGCCAACTTCCTTGGGAAACGGAGCCACGGAGATTCTAAAGAGACATAATACTCCAAGACAGTCACACCAGTGGTGAAAATCTCCAGACTCACCGGTCCTGTCACTTTAAATTTAACTGATGACATGTACATTAAGCAGGGCAACAATGGGTTTTCTATGAGTTTAAACACTTTTTCTACTTCCTAAAAGCTTAAATTGCTTCCTAATTTTTTCTAACAGAAACTAAAGTGAAATCTATAACAAAGATTTGGAAAAAATCTGTTTATTTAGATGCACGTTAACATTTTTAAATAGAAGCACTTTTATTACTGAATTTTGAAGTATAGTCAAGTTTTTCTTTTTTAAATTTCTATACTATATACCTTTAAAAAGTTCTAATTATAATTATTGAAAAACTTATTAAAGTAATTTAAATTTTGTACAACTTGTTCATGTAAGTTTCACTAAATATTTGTGTACTTTGTCATCATCAGCTTTATGTAAAGAATTTAAACTCTTAAATTGGAAAGAAAACTTCAGGTTGCTATTTTACTATGCATAAAAGGACTATTTATTTGCAAATATCAAATCCAAATATTCTATTAATATTAGAAATTTCATATAAAATAAAATCTGAAATTATAAAGAGCTACCATTTCTTACTGTATGTAGAAAATTAGAAAAGTTTTATTAACTGTATATAGAATACTATGATACATATTCATAGTGAGGAAATGAGAACCATTTAACCCTATGTCTAAAACATTTACAGGGTAGTTGACTCATCAGATATATTTATAAATAATAAGATCTATTAATCTTAAATTATGGGCTCTGCTTGAAAAAACAAGCTTTTAGGTTGAAACTCTATCACTAGTGTGACCATGTGGGCCAGTATTAAATTCCATCCCAGGAGAGGTACAGATGTTGAAACCCCAGTCTGATATTACGAGTGGTAGAAAGCCTAACGTTTTTAATTACTTATGAAATTTAAACTATATTGCTTTGCTAAAGAAAAAGAAACTTTATTTTAAAGGAAAACATATAATTATTATTTTAATATTATAATTATATAATATATTGTATATCATATAATATTTTTACTTGATTATAAGATACAGAAATTAATTTATTCATTCAATACACTCATTATTTAACCATATAGTCCTTTAATAATAAGCATATAAGTAGTGTCTATAGGTCTCAGCACTTGTCTAAACACTTCACAGATACTATTTCCTCCCCTTGTCTTTAGAGAATCTGAATCTCTTTGCGTGTGTAATCGTATGGATCTCTTAGACCCAAGAAGGTAACTGTTCATAATTGGAGTACTTGTCTAACTGGCAAAACTTATGCAGGAAAGACATTCATAGAATTTGCTGTGAAGGGAATTCATGAGTATGGTAGACTATTTAATATTAAGATGGAAGAAGACCAAATAAAAAGGATTGCTGAATAAAGCATAAAAGTCAATAAACTGCAGTCTTCTATCCATAGCCTGGATGAAGACTTCTTGACCCAGCCCCCTTGGATATGTTATACAGCCTGAAAATGTTAACAGTAAGTTGAAGGAAACTTGCTTCTCCTTACTTTAAAACAAATGACATTGCCACAACTCTATGATAATCACAAATTCATTAAATAAAGAAGTGTGTTAAGAATCTGAAACAAAGTATATCTGAGATAAACTAAATTGATTTACATTAAGAAAAAATCTTGAGAGAAACAGTAAAGATTTTACATGTTCATACATTGGAATGAATTAGGTAGAGATATTATATTCTAAAAACAGAGCCTTCATATATTAGAGATCCTTATTTATTTTAAAATAGTACCAAGTAACTTGCAAGACTAACTCTTAACCCTATGTGCCAAGCCTGTATCACTTGATATCATTCATATTCTGTCTCTATAATGTTAGTGGAAAAAATTTCAAGTAGCTAAAGTAGTGTCAGGTCTGATAAAGTTACATTTTCTAGTCTATTATTTAGATAGCACATAAAGTGCTACACTAGAACATAAAGAATATTTCCTAGAGATCCATACAATATAGAAAATTTAGAATGACCCTAGGCATAGGTGAAAATTCAATATTCAAGGACTTCTAGCTACTATTATTTATTCTCTTCATTAAAATATATGAAATTTAGCTCAGCAGTTCTAGCACCTCTCTTGCAAGTGCAATGTTCTGAATTAGATGCTCAGTACTAAAGGAAAACAGAAAAAAAAAGGAAATTCACATTTTATCTGAATGGAAAAGAATCTGTCATTTTACACTAACAGCATCTTTTAAAAACTTATTATATTGGCACATTTTATATATACCTATGATCACATTCAGCATTGAGAATTTGCACAAGTACATGACACATCTCATTTTTTTCCCATTCCTCTGCCCTTCCCACAAACCCTTGCCTCTATAAACATAAGCTTTGTTTTCATTTATTTTCAGCATCTCTGAGACCTGGTAACTTGCAAAGAATAGGAGCTTATTTAGCTTAAGGCATGGAGACTGGTGCTTTCCAGGGCCTGGTACCTCCCCTCCAATCAGATTTTTCTTGCTGCTCTCTACGATGGCCACAGGCATCTTACACTGAGAGGCAAGAGAGAATACTGAATGGACAGAGTATCCTAACAAAGCCATATCTATGAGAACAGTCTCAATCTATTTACTATTGATAATGGGCAAACCTCCTCACTGCTGCACTGGG
The DNA here is from genome assembly GCA_004026965.1 of Petromus typicus. Taxonomy (NCBI): domain Eukaryota; kingdom Metazoa; phylum Chordata; class Mammalia; order Rodentia; family Petromuridae; genus Petromus; species Petromus typicus. The sequence continues at coordinate 7,117 of PVIR01032533.1, forward strand.
AATTAAGCTGCTATCCTGGGAATCTGTGGGTAACATTCACACAATAACAACTACCAAGTTTCATTTCATCCTATAAATTGCTTCTTCTCCTGTAATAATTTGTATAAAAGAACCCTACAACATTAAAATTTTAACAGACATTTAGAAAAATTAAGTCTTCACATTTCATAAAATTAATTTCTGTAGATGATTTACCACATTACTAATACCATCTCCTTTTGTAGAAAACTTATGAAGCTGATCAATAGACTTCATTCTTAAAAAGTAATTAAAAATAAAAATGAATCTTGGGCTGGGGCTGTAATTCGCTTGGAGAGCAGTTATATAGCATGCATGAAGTTCTAGGAACAATTCTTCATATCAAAAGAAAATTAAAATGCATTACAAAGAGCAACTGTAAAACTAGTAGCATGCTAATAAAAGTACTAAAGAACTAGTATTGAGTTAATACATAATCTTTTCTCTTCAAAAGTTTTTTTAAATTGAAATTATTTGTACATTTTAGGAATACATTATGATCCATTGATCATTGAGAATTTATGCCTGTGAATGATATATGTTGATTCTTATTTGTCCCATTCCCCCTCCACTCCCATATAAGCTTTGTTTCCATTTTTTCCTTTCTTTTACCTTTTATTATGGCTGAGAAATTTAATTTTTATACACCCAGAAGCCTCATGAGAAGTTAGCCCACACCAAAAGCTGCTGAGATAAACCTAACCTATAATTTTAGTTGTCTTTTTTCCATTTCTAATATTTAAGAATATGTAATACCAAAAATTTAGCAGCATCACCACTGAACTACATGCCAGCTCCACCTAATTTTATAAACGCTAAATGTAAGAGGCACATGGATGTAATCTTCCCTCATTAAATTTTCTGCGTAGACAATTGAATAAATTTCTGTGGAATTTCAATAGGACTGATTAATTTTTCCACCCCCTAACCCTAACCACCAGATAAAATTAGAAATTTTAAAGAGTTTAAATATATACATTCCTTTGAGAAGAAAAACACTAATTTCCAGGAAAACAATATATATGTCTATCTGTACAAAATATCCTACAGTTTTACTTTTAATCAGAAGCCTGTTCAAAGAAATTCAATTGTTCCACAGATTGCAAGTTTACTACCTGCATCTCTGAAAGTGAATATGCCTAAACAGAACCCTCATATTAATTTCTGACCTAGAATTTTTCAGCGACCGACAATTACCATGTGGGGTGAATGTAAGTTGCTCAGCGTCACGCCTAGATGAAACGGCTTTGTCCTCCAGCTCTGCTCTTTCTGGATTAGCACAGCAGTTATACTGAGCGCTAGAAGTTTGTCTGTGTTGTTCATTATTCTTAGAAGTCTGACTCTCAGTCTTTTGAATGTAGAAAAGCCTGGGGAGATTTTACTTTTAAGTATCATAGCCTGGGCTGCAGACAGACTTTTGGACTTAATTGGATTTGGTAACTTCTTTCTCTTTCTTTCATTCTTTCTTTCTTTCACTTTCTCTCTCTCACTCTTTCTCTCTCATTTTCTTTGGTTCCCATAAAAGAACTAGGACCTTTCTCTTGCCAAGAAGGCTTGTGTCATTGAGCAACAACCTCAACATGCATTTAATTGAATTTGTGTAAATTCTAAATATTGTTATCTTTCAATATCTCCTCCAGATAATTGTTGAATTACTCTTTGGATTTAGAAATATGTGAAGTTTCAAGTACACATTTTCTTAAGATTCTGAACATCATATATTGATATGTGGAGTTATATTCCCTGGCAATCAGATAAATTCAGAAAGTTATTCGAATAAAGGTGAGGGATGTATCAGGCAAAATCTATCTTGAGAGGTTAAAACAAGAGTGAGAATTGATGAGGAGTATCACTCGAGCTGTGGGAACGGACCTCAGTCATGATAAGTTAACTGTGCTCTATTTTTCCGGCTAAAGTTTTGTGTTGTCACACACTTGTGTATGTGGGTGGCTATTCACATTTTTTTGAATTTATAAAGAAAAAAATTATACATGATATTCTTCAAGTTATAAAATTTCAAGCTTAAGGGCCGGGGAGTTAGCTCAGTTGTTCCAGCACCTGTCTTGCAAGCGCAAGGGCCGGGGTTCTATCCCCGGTAACCACATACCATACTGGGCGTGGAGACTCACACCCAGCAGCATCCTGTACCACATACCACAGTGCCGGGTGTGGTGGCTCACACCTGTAATCGCAGCACTTGGGAGGCAGAAGCAGGAGGATTGCTGTGATGTGAGTTTGAGGCTGAGCTCAGGGCCAGCCTGAACCACAAAACGAGACCCTGTCTCAAAAAACCTTAAAAAAAAAATTCAAGCTTAAATTTTATTGTTCATGATAATATGTAATAATTTAAACCTGTAGCTGTCTAAAGCTAATTACCTCATTCTATAATCCCAATGCCCTTGAAGATACAAGTACATCATTAATGTAACAGGTATGATTTGAGAAATAGATTATAGTTCTTTTGCCATTGTATCACAAATAACACAAATAACAATTCATGAGGAATTCAGTTGGATTCTGTTGGCATGCATGATGTACATCCGAGTTTCTATGTATATTCAGGTCTGCACAGCAAATGCCACCTTTGGTTTAATTGGCAATATTCACTTAAGGAAATAAGAAGGCTTTAAAAATTCACAGTGGATTGCATGTAATTATTTCATACATTCACATAACATTTTCTTAATACTTGAATAGTTAAAAGAACAAAAAATGTTTGATGAAAACATGTACCAAAAGTGTTGGAACTATTGCACTGAGCTGTCATTAATAAACAATATGATGAATGATAAACAATAAATAAATAGCATCAGTCTAAAGAATTAGAAAATCAGCCACTTGAAGAAATTAGAAAGCAGATTCGTGTTGAATTCTGTACTGAATCTATAAGAACCAGAGGATAATTGAAGACGCCATTTCCTCACAAACCGACAGTAACAAGCCAAAGATCCTGCCTGTGTCATCACCGTGCTCAGAGTATTTACTTGACGTGGTGTGAGATTTCAGTATGGTGCTGAACGCTGTGTCACACCAGACACTCTGGTTATATTGTCTAGCAAAAGAATTCGTAGTTCTCATGGCAGTTTTTCTGAGTATCTCGGTTCCTGCCTTGCCCTAGTATATATATATATATATATATTTAACGTGGAACTCTGATTCGTCACCATGTCGGTAGATATTTTACACAAATTACAGCTCTCTTTGATCCGTTAAGATACAGAGGCATAAAACATTCATTTTCTTGAAGAAATTTTAGGCCTCTCAAAAGACTTTTAGTTACAGGATCCTACTTTGGACCTCACAGCACTGGAGCTGTCAGTTTTTTCCTGCTCTAAGGTTAGAATATGTGTAATAACAAAACGACTTAATAGCGGAAGAACACATTCTCTTACTAAAGACAATTTTAACTATTTCAAACCTGGATAACTTGTATCCATTCCAAATAATTGCTAGCTAGTTTAATTTCTTCTTTAGCAGATATATTTTCCCTGTTCCTCCTCCTTAGAAAAGGACGTGAATTAATTAGATGGATTAGCTACTATTATTAGATAATTATGACCCAACAAATTATAATGGATATCAGATATAACACCATGGTAGATGGAAGATATAATGTAAATACCCAAGTCTTGAAATGACCTGGGGTTTGGAAAATGGATAAATTTAGAAATGGACTATTCCAAAAGATAATTCCCACCACTTCCGCTGGCTCTTTACTGTACGTAGTTGGGAAGAGGGCAAGGATCACGGAGTGACAGGGTTAGCTAAGTCTAGGTTTGTCATGGTCATCTTACTCAAAAGATACCATTTTCAGAAACTAGCATAATCAGTATCTCCTGAGGAACACTGTTGTAGCTAGCCCAATCAAGTGCTCAGAAATAAATAAATTAAGTGATGATTAGTTACCAGAACCACTTGGAGATTTTCTTACTTGAAAAAGTTGTCATTATGAACCAGTTCCTTTCTAATGATGTAAAGAATATGAGGATGGACAACCTGGGATGCATTGTAAAGCCAATAAGCAAACACAGACCCAGAAACAGTTGTGATAAACAGCAAGACCAAGAAAACAAAATACCATGTTTACAGTAGGATTTCTCATAAAATGATGAAAAGTAAAATCTGTATACCTACTCTGGGTATTTGGAAAATACAAATTGCTGTACTTATTGATGTATTCATGCATTTATCATATATTCACTCAATGTGCTTCATGTTATTTCCTTCCTATTTGATCATGTGGCATCTTTACCATAATGCACTGAAATAAGGGGGCCCCTCGGGGTTTCTTAAGATGTTGGCTTTTTTTGATTCCACTCTTGCATTGGTTTCCTGATGATAACACCAGTTAAAATGATATTATGATGTAGTTCTTGTTTTGAAGGGACACTAAACTCCTCTAGTGGATTATTTGTTGCCCATCCAGATTCCTTTCTGTACCCTTTATAAGGAAACGCCAGCCAGCTGGAAAGGCAAGGCCATGGTACAGCTGGGAATTTCTAGTCCACAGATGTCCACTCTCACATGTTAAATCTTTCCAGTATCTAAGCCGGATTTGTTGAGGGGATCTTGTTGCACAGAAAGAAAATTATCCACTGGCACTAATAGTAATAATCCTTTCTCCACTTCTGACTTAGTACTTGAGCTAGAGCCACATTCCCCTTTCCTTTCCAGGACTGGACTGGTATCAAGTCCTCCGGCCTTTACACAAGTGGGTGACAGACTGTCAAGGTTGGAATTAGGTGGATACAGGTGACACCACCTGCTTGGAATTCTTCTGAGTATTTTATGTTTCCTTATTACTGCATACCACTGAACAGTTCTTTTCTTGCCAACAGTCATAGTACCATTTGTTTGAGCTTAAGTCCATTGGAACTCTGATTTTGGATAGAAAAGAACATGAAAAGTAGCTTTTCCATTCAAAATGTGGAACCAGGCCAAGAAAATGTTATTATGTCATTACAGAGAAAGTAATACAAGATGATTTATTTAGTACATGTTGAGGTTCATTAGCAGATAGATGAGAAGAGAGATTATTATTTTTGGTTCTTTTTTATCTTTATTGGTACATTAAATATACACATCATGATTGCACTCCATAATGGGGATTTGTACCAGTATTTTTTAGATTACTGAATTGTAGTAATTGATAATGTGTTCCTAATTAATATGCATGTGTACAAAACAAATTATTTTACTGGGTACCTTATGCCTTATGTCTTTCACATTGTGAATCATCTAATTTTTTATTTAACTTAAGCCATAAGCAACTACATGAGAGCATTTACTTGTTTTGTCAGATGAAGTGCAGTTTCACTGTACAGTCTTGTGTAAGACAGTAGATAAATGAGAAGTATCTTTAACCTGGAAGAAAGGATGAAACCTTTCAACAAAGTCTTAGTTGGAGCTCAAACAGTAAGGCAATGAGTTCAAAAATGTTCATGCAAAATTTCTAAGAAGTATGCACAGCAGTGGACAGAAGCACCCCAGCAAGGGTGCCTACTCACAGCACCTGGAGTGTTTTAAATGGGTCTCAGCCTGTAGCTTCCCAGAGTATTGCTTATTTTTTAAAATCAGTATCTTTGCAAAAAAAATGATAATACATATAAACTTCAAGGTTAACAAAAATTTAGTAAGAGAGCCACTTATTAGTGTGTAGACAAGGATGAAGAAATAAAAACATGATTCAACCACAACAGATCCAGCAGAAATCCAGAGGACAGTCAACACCTACGTCAAAAACCTTTATTCAAATAAGATGGAAAACATTGATGAAATGGACAGACTTCTAGACATGCATGAACTCCCAAAGTTGAATGAAGAAGATAGAAAAATTCTAAACACACCAATATCAATATCTGAAATTAAAAATGTAATTAAAAACCTACCAAAAAAGAAAACTCTGTGTCCTAATGACTATCCTGCTAAATTCTACAATACTTTCAAAGAAAAACTAATGCCACTACTCCTCAAAGACTTTAGTTAAGTTGAAAGGGACTCAAAACTCCCAAATTCATTCCTCAAAGCAACTATGGCCTTCTTTGTCTTTCTTAATTAGTTTTGGTTTGAAGTCGACTTATTCTACAAATAAGTAGTCACTCCTGCTTTATTGCAGTTTCCTATCACATAGAGAATTGTTTTCCATCCTTTTACTTTAAGTCTATGGATTTATTTTTCAATCAAGTGTGCTTCTTGAATACAACATATTGTTAGATCTTGCTTCTTGATCCATTCTGCCAGTCTATTTATTTTAATTGTGTATTGAGGTCATTACCATTGATGATTATAACGGGTATGGGTTGACTTGTACTTGTCATGATATTTTTCTGTAGTTGATTCTTTTATTATTATTTCCCACTACAACCAAATTTCTTATCTTGCCTTTTGGCTTCTATCTGTTAGACCTCATGGAATTGTGAAACTCGCTGTCTTTTTCTAGAATATTGTGTAGAATTTTTCACAATGCTCTTTTAGTATTCATGAAGTTTCTCAGGTGTTCTTTGTCATGGAAATATCTTATTTTCCCATCAATTTTGGAGGTTAACTTTGAAGGATACATCAATCTACATTGGAAGGGGTTTTTTTTTGTTTTTGCTTTTGGGGGTTTTATTTTGCATGAAATAACTTACTAGAGGCTCTCCTTGATTTGAGGATTTGTGTTGAAAAGTCTGCTGTAATTCTGATGGGCTTTCCTTTGTATGTGATCATTTTCTTTTCTCTAACTGCTGTCAATATTTCATTATTCTGTTGATATTCTAGTATTGTGACTATTATATTCGTAGGTTTTTTTTGTTTTGTTTTGTTTTGTTTTCTCAAAGTTCCTTGGAGTCATGATGCTTCACTTATCTGTATGTTATTTTTTTTTCTCTTGCTTGGGAAGTTGTCAGTAATTACATCTGTGAACAACTTTTTTATTTTCTTTGCAATCTCTCCTAGTTCTCATTGATGACAATCAGACTGAAGTTGTTCTTCAACTAGCAGTTGTTGGATTGACTTCTCATGGCCCCTTACATCTTTTTAAGAAATCTTTCCTTTTGTGGTCACTAATTGGTCAATAACTGTCTTCTATATGTGAACTTCTGTCTTCAGAGTCCCTAGCTCTACTATGTAAGCTTTCAAAAGAGTTTTCAATTTCTTGAAATTTCCTTCTCCCAGCCAGTGCCATAATTAAGCACCCTTTGGGCAACTTCTGCATTCTACAAAAGATATTGCTACTGGGGATAATGATATTTAGTTTAATATGGACACCAGATAATTATGCAGGGTAGTCCATTGTTTCAGTATCACTCCAAACATCAAGCCTCTTCTACTTGCACAAGAATAAAACCATCTCAGTTTCTTTCTACTGGAAATATTTTCTTTATCTTCACCTTTAAAATGTATCTCTAAGCAGTGCAGTGATGCTGTTTAATGTCAGTTCTATCCTATGTACTTGAGGAAAAAGTCATAAACAAAGGATATAAAACATCTGCTTATGTAAACCTAATAACTCATTACAATGATTTCCAAATTATCAGTGGTCATAATATCCTTCGTTTCCCAGTAATTTTTATATTCCTATGCCAAAAGGAATGCTCCAGAGTTTCATCCATTATGAATTTTTATCTAGAAACTCAATTATTTATATACTAACCAGTTACTTGAGGCAATAATATGCATGCATTGGAGAATTCTTACTAAAAATAGTTACAAATGTATGTGTGTAGCTATTGGGCACTGCTCAGTCTCTCAAAGTTTATCATTAGCTTGTGAAGTACTATCCTTATTCACTGTTATATGTTATTTTATGAATATTCAAATTTCCAATATGATTCTGTACTGGTCATTATCACCAAAATCCCACCTTTGTAAAGACATGCAGCTGTAGAAATGATATAATGTGATCTCATATGTGAATTTATTCTTCATTAGTGAGCAGTTCATGTGGCCCCTGAAGTATGTTAAATCTCACTGTGTTTATCCCAGATTCTGTATCCAGAATGCCCTTGTGCTTTCACTATAGTTGTCCTGAGCACTTTTGTGCATTATTTGGCAACATTAGGCCCAAGAGACATGACACATAGATATTAAAATGTTAGTTTATAAATGATCTAAAGAAGAATAAATCCAGATAAACAGGTAGCAAGGAGTAAAATCTGAAATACACACTTCATAGAAGCCTTGCAAATAACGTGATTTGACCTCAAAGATCTCTAAGCAGGTGCACAGTTCACATCCTTGAAACAAAAGGAGAGCAATTGTCACAAATGTTGCATGACTAAGTGGGAAACAGGAGATGAGGTCCAAGGTTTTCTGAGGAGTTTAAGATTGCATGAATCCTTAAACCTACAGGAATTATATACTTGTCTGTGAGTAAGATTGGAACTTTTGTTATGTTTTGAGATGAATAACGATGTAGTCTGACAAAAATTGTTTGGACCAGAGCCTATGCTCCTTAAAAAAAATTATGTAAGCTTTGTAGTCTAAAATTATGAAGATACAGAAGAATCTTTGCTTCATAGTAGATGTTCAATAAATATGTGTCAAGTGAATACACACATATGTTACATGCTCAAAACCACCTAGAAGAGGAACCAAAGTGGAGAGAGAATCCCTGTCTGGAGGCTACTACATGGATACGGGGAGCTGACAATGCCTCGACCCATGGTAGACAAGGAGAAAGTGGCAAAGTGTTATGTATTTAATGTTAAACTCATAGGACCTGTGAGTGAATTGGATAAAAAATATGAGAAAAATCTCCAGAAATAAAATGTCTCTCTCAAGATGCTGAAAGTCAAGAAAATGTACTTGGGAAAGACAGTAAGAATTAAATTTTGGACAAACGATTTCATATGACCATCTTCAATTGACAATAACTTTATGTGTGATTATCTCATATGAATGAAAAATTGGAAGAGAGGTCAAGATGGAAAAACATATTTACATTATGTCCTTGTACACAGATGACACATAAAGTCAGATCAAGTCTCAAGTTCTTAGAGTTCCTACTCTCTGGAGTCTTGCTCACGTAGTCCCATACACAGGCACATGTATTTTCACACATCAATGTATTATGAATGTTTTCAAATCTTGGCTTAAAGGAGTCTTTTTAAAAAGAACTTTTTAAAAGAAATATGTGTCAGTGCCTTCTAGAACATTTTTGCATTTGTTTTTTTGAATTGTTGTTATTGCTAATTTTCCATTTGGGGGCCATGAAGCCAGGGGAAAAATGTAAATGTAAATCTTGTGTTTATGACAAGTAGCAGTCTAGAGTTTTAATATATCAAATCTTTAATGCCATAATACAAATTAATCATATTTCCTTGAAACAATCTGAAGACCCAAGCCTAAGAAGAGCTTTCAATTTAAAAACCTTCTTTACCATATAAATTATTCTTTCGTTCATTTAATTTTTAAACCTAATATTATAAGTTAACAGAGTATAATAACTTTCCCTAAGAGTGTTAATATATGTTTTCTTACATTTTTCACCTTGTCAAAATAACTGTAATTGTGTTTTGTTCTATATCTATCAAATCATGATTGTCACTCTCTAAGGGGATAGAATGAAATGCTGCTGGTGTATCCTGGTTATTGTAACTGGGAATTTTTCTATATTCTTATTCTCTTCTTTCATGTGCCCTCAGATATTTTCTTAGGATATATTTATTTTACATGTATTCTTTTCAGGTTAGGAATATTCTACAAATGTTCAGGGTTCTGTTTTTTCTTTTGTCTTCCTTTCTTCCTTTTCCATCCATAGGATACAAAATAGATTGTAGCTTTTAGATAGTGAGGGTATTTATTGAACAAAACAACACTATGAAAACTTCAGCAATAAATGTTAGGAAAATATTAGTGAACAAGATGAACAGTTTCTTTCTTATATGGATGGCTTTCATAGTCCACTAGTTCTATTTTCTATCTTTATAGATATCATTGGTTCTCTTATTTTCTTGCTTTTCTTAAAAAAAATTATACAAAGTGAAATCTTCCCTTTGAAATACCTGAAACATTTATAGCTAAATGCATACACATTGGGCTCATAAACTTAAGTGAAATAAATAAGACACGTGTAAATAATGAATTCTTCCTCTGGTGTGAGAAACTGAACGTGTAAATGAGGACCAAAATGTATAATAGATACTGTGAGACAGAAAGAATAGTTCCAAAGCAGAAGAAAAAGGGATAATGTGGGGGGAGTAAGGAAAGGAGAGAAGATAAACATTTAAGTGTTTATTAACAATTCTTCATTGTAAGCAGAACAACAAAAGCAGATTTTGGCAAATAAGCACAATGGAACATTTTTAACAAATGTGTTTAACTTAATCAGTTTTATTCTATTTGTCTTCACTTCTAGCTAGCTATTTCACCCCATCCAGGATTATTTTTCTTGTTTAACTGCTGGTGGATTTTAGTACAAACTAGGGAAATATCGTCCCCTACTGTTCAATTCTTATAAGTAGGTTAGGAGGCAGTTTTTTTGGCTTATGAAATCGAGACCTCTGCAAGGTTCTGGCGTCCAAAGAAAAGTTCTTTGTTCTAGTCACAGAATTTATTAAGATACCTAGTTTCATTTACTTTGGCTAAATCCAGACCACATTAAATTGATGGCTAATATTTTAGATAATTTAACAGTAAAATAAAAAATCAGTTGTTATTTTGTCTGTAGTCCCCAGTATCGAGTAATATGATACTTATTCAGTAAATAAGTTCATCAGTCCATTTAAAATATAACTACTGTATATTATCATGCATGAGTATTTTATAAAGGTATGTACTCATAAAAGTATATTTTTCCTCAAGAAAACCCATCATGCATATTATTTGCACTTTTAATTATAAATATTTACACTTAAGTTCAAGGGTGTATAATTGACATATATAATTACACATTAATTTTTTCTAGGTACTACATATTCTAAATGGAGGCAGTTTTTTCACTGTGCACATGTGACTAAAATTTACTTATTTTCATTTTTCCCATTATTTGGATCATTACATGATTTAGAGAATTAGGCTTATATATAGCATTTACATATAATTGCAACTTATAAATGAATATCTTGTTCAATTATTTCTGCTTAAATTTACATTTAATCTTGATATAATTAAGAAAACATGTCTTAGTACAGGCTAAAGATTGTGAAGGCTTTATCCTCTGTGGTTATCTGAATACCTCTTTTCTTTCCACCAACCATTTTAATGCTTAACTTTGAGGGAAAAAAAATTTTTTTGAACTGATTTAATTTAGTTTAGTTTTGTTTTGATTTGGTTTGGTTTG
>PVIR01032534.1:0-18579 GCA_004026965.1 Petromus typicus
CGAGCGGGTCCTTCACTGGCGGCGCCCTGCTCCCCTCCCACGGTAGTTTGCTGCTGTCACCGCCAAGCCCCTTCCGCCTTGGTTTCTGGGTGACGGGCCTGCTATCTCTGACGTGGGCTGCACAATACCGGGTGTGTGCTTATTTTCAGTGAGTGGGACCACATAGCTGAGATAGCGACTTAAGATCGTTATTTTTCTTTATCATAAGCAAAATAATTGGAAGAAAGAGAAAAACCAAATCCCAGCAAGCATAAAACCCAGCGTCTGAATGACACCAAAGGGAGGAGGCTGCGTAAACAGTCTGCAGACCTGTGTCCTCTGCCCAGCTCTGCGCCCTGTGTACCATCTGGGTCGGCTTCCCAGCAACAGGGCCGGGAGCCTGCCCTGTCCAGATGAGAACGTGGAGAGTCTTCTGGTTCTGATCTGTAAGATGGTAAAGCACAGCGGCCTTGCTGCCAGGGCAGAGCTCCAGTGCAGGGACACCAGGCGGGCGGAGCTGGAGCGAAACCCAGAGAACCACTGGGAGAGCCTTTCACAGCTCAGGCTTCCGGTGCGTGAAGGATCAGATGCTCCGACATCCGGTCCCCGCTGTGGCCAGCCGCCCGACGCCACTCCGCTCATTTTATCTGAGCTACGGGCCCTGCCTCAAGTACCACGAACTCTCCTTGGACTTCTTTGTTTCCAGCTGAAGGTACCCTCACACTGCAGTTTCTGTCTTCAGCAAGCATGATTCAGCAAATGTAGGGGTGAGAAGATGAAGTCCGCAGGGAGCCCTCATCCTCACTGTGAGGCACTCGGAGTGTTTCGATGGAGAGCGCTGGAGCACCTGGCAGGTGGCAGTCAGGACAAGGTGAGCAGCCTGCAGGGCAGGGTGCAGTGGCGGTGGGCATGCGGCCTCTGGAGACAGGTCATCATGACAGGGGCCCTGCTGCAGAGCAGGATCGGGGAGCCAGGAAAGTGGGGTACAGGCCCACTGGGTGGGTCTGGGGAGGTCCCGGGGAGTCAGATCAGCAAGCAGGGCGGGGACAATTGGAATCGTGGTGGGCGAGGTGGTGGTGCAGGATATAGAGGCGCTGGGTGCTAAGATCAGCACCTGGTCACAGACGCTGTCTCCAAGCTCGCCAGTCCAAGAGTGTGGGGAGGGAAACTTAGGGTGCGATGCAGGTCTGTGTGGGGGATGAGACAAGAGTAAGGACACTGCTGGGGGGGGGGAATTCTTCCTCTATGCAAGAAGGACAGGTCGGATCCCAAATGGTAGAAGAATCGGTAATGAAGGAAAAAGACGATCCTTGCATACAAATGAGTCAAGTCCCTATTGAACATTTAACTCTTCACAAAAGATTTAGTAAGATAAAATTACATTAATGGCTATTTGGAGGTGTAATTTATTTTTCTTTAGTGGAACTGTAGGATAAGAATATCTTTTAAATAATATTTTCCCAGCAGGATTAAATCTGCATATTTACCCTAGAATTTTAGAAGCTGCCACCTAAAATAACCCAAGGAAAAATGCTGGAGTGTGCATGCATTTCTTGTCTAACCAACACTGGACATCCTTTGCTGCCACTTAGGGAAGCTTTCAGAGCTGCTTCAGTGACAACTTGCTCTCTGTTTAGCGACAAAGTTTAATCTAATTCCTCACATTTTTTCAGTAGATGCCCACGGTAGCAATTCTGCTGCAAACACCTTCTAGTATGTATTATCAAGCCAGAGGAAGTTAATAAAATCCAAATTGGGGACCAATTACTGTTTATACTTCGCTGAGAAGGGTAGCCCTGGGTATGCATTGGTATTTTGTGTTCAGCGCCAACCTGCAGATGTGGGCTGGGACGCTCCGAGCCCCATTCCAGGGATTTGCACATGGGGCTGACTGTCTCTCACGGGGTATAATTGGACGGTTGTGCATAAGTATCACTAATGTCCACACCTGGGTGAATTGGAGAGATTGTGATACTGATTGGAGAAATGAAAATTGATCTTTTAAAGCTTTAAGATAAGGATGACTGAGAAGATTTAATTTTTTTAGAATATATCAAAACATTTTAAAATCAAGATTTATGAAAACCTCAGCCACATGCAATTCTCGCAGGGTTGCCCTTCCCAAATGGAGATGTCCTCTCTCAAGATAAAGCTTCAAATGGCTGGAAAATCAAACGCTGAAGGCTTCTTGGACTTCTAAGAGCTCGTACAAATAAACATTTTAGTAAGCTCACTTTAAATAGATTAAAAACACATGGTCAAATTGTCTCTACGACACAAAGGACTTATTTTTTAAAGGATAATATATTCAGAGAAATGCCTTTTAAATCTGACAGGCTCCTGCTAACACTGGAATGGGCTGAGATGTTGAAGGGTTCCAACCCTAACTGGCTTCTCAGACTCAACACAGGCAGATGCAGAAAGCGAAGGCCACTCAGAGACGATCGTGAGATAAAGCCACCCTTTCTCAAGGGGTAGCCTCGGCCTCTCGTCCAGGGCTGTCTCCGCTGGGTGTTTATATCTGGCAAATTTGTTTCACAGACTTTTGGAAAAAGAAATATAATGCCAGTACTTCTCATCTCTCATGCAACCTCTCAACAGAGTTTAGCACATTATTGAACACATTACCCAAAGAGGTAAAATGATTTGTAATGTTCATCCACCCAGGATAATTGCAGGGAATTAAATATGGCCCAAAACAATGTCTGCTGTGCTATGAGATTAGAAACCAGGGAAGAAGCTCCAGATCAAAACTTAACACCAGAGATAGTCTCGCAGGTAAAGGCCAAAGCTCAACTCAAAAAAAAAGCCCCTCAGCTGCTATGTTCTGAGTCACCGTGCACTGTCCACATCTCCAGGCTCTGCACCACTGGTGCTATGTGTACCATTCGGAGCATCCTTTCCCAACTGCACTCCTGACCAGAGAGTGAGGCTGGACTGCTTATGAATTTTTAATGAAATTACTGCAAAGCAAATTTCAATTATCACACCCAGCTCTAATGATCATTTAGCATATTCTAGCTTTATTGGCTTGCCCTCCCCCTTGCAAGCTTCTTAATTTAATAATTTGACATAATAGGAAAGGCTTCATGTGTCTTTATTAATGATATATACCTAGTGATTTATTTTATACAAAGACAGGAATACATTAGTTGATTAGCTGTGCTAGCAGACATGGGAGGTGTGTCATTCCTCTTGTGGAAACTTACAGCCTCCTCTTTGTCCCATGAGTTCCTTTAGGAGGAGGAGCAGGCCGGAGGTGATAGGTTCTCTATCAATGAAACAATGTCTCTGTCCTCGTTTAACTATCTACACACCAGCGAATTAAAGCACAAAGAACAGTAGTAGCTGAAATTTCTTGTGCTAATCAGTCATGTTTTAAATAACAATCTCTGAGAGTGGTTCTTCATAGTGGTGTGTGTGTGAGTGTGTGTGTGTGTGTGTGTGTTTGTGTATGTGTGTGTGTGTGTGTGTGTGTGTGTGTGTGTGCATGCTGTGTGTTGAGGTCTTGTGGTATAAATCATGGCACACTTACATACTGTGAGGCTAGGATCTCCCAGCACAACCCAGCACATCTACAAGAGGAAAAGCAACAGCAACAGGGTCTTAAAAGAAGCCAGTGCTGTCTGCTTTTCACTCCTGAAGCCATTAGCTCAAGTTGGAGAATCAGAAGTCCACCCTGCACATTCAGTGTCAGAGTCTGGGACTTGCTTTTGTTAAAAGTTCTTGAGCAAAACTCCAACTCCTGTCCCCTTATGGGTACACTGGTTCACATCCTTTGCCCTCAGCTACTGGGGCAGGAAGCTCCCTTCTGTATCACACCAGGTCGGTGTACGTTGTGGGCCACACACCGGTGGGAGGCGAGTCCAGGCCCTGCCTCCTGCTCACACTGTCCTGTGCTGCATGGGGTGTGCGTGGCTGATCTTCTGGGTAGCAAAGGATTTTCAAAATCGGTGACTTCTGTAAGTACAACTTTTTTCTCCCTAAATAAATTGAAACCTACATGCAATCTGAATTGCTTTACTATGATTCCAGAGGAATGTAATAAAATTTAAGAAATAGATTCAACTCTCCAGACAATTAATCTGCATGACTGGCAGCATCGATATTTTAATTTCCTCACTTTGTAAAATCTGAAAGTGGAGAGACAGGGTTCCCTGTGCAGGCTTTCCGGCAGCAGAAAGATATTCCTCGCAAAATCACGACGCCAAAGGAATGTTTGGAAAGTCATGAAAATACAAAAACACGCAGATAGAAATAACTCTGTAGTTGTTTATCACTGGAATTCAGAGTGGAGTGAGGAGGTGAGAGCAAACCCCGAGTGTCTTGTGATATTGTACCCCAAATGCGGAGGCGTAAGAAGGTGCTGCGAACTCTCCGTGCTCACAAAAACAAAAAGAAACAAACAGAAGCCAAAGCTGCCGCAGAACTTCGTTAGCTGAATAGTCAGGATTTTACTCTGGAATTACTAGAGTCCAAAACAAAAAGAAAACTGAAGCTAACTAAAGAAGAAGCTAATAATTCAAATTACCTGCTGGAAAATAAATTAAATGTTAAGCAGTCACATTAAAATTAGTAAGATCAACTAAAATTGATTAAAAAACACACAAAAAATAAAACAGAAGAATTAAAAGGAAAAGTTGGCGTTTAAGAAAATATGGTAATCTGACTGATGCAAAGAGAATTT
The DNA here is from genome assembly GCA_004026965.1 of Petromus typicus. Taxonomy (NCBI): domain Eukaryota; kingdom Metazoa; phylum Chordata; class Mammalia; order Rodentia; family Petromuridae; genus Petromus; species Petromus typicus. The sequence goes on from PVIR01032534.1 coordinate 4,667, forward strand.
GTACTAATAAAATACACATATAAAATGATAATCAACTTCTCAATGAATGTGTAGACAAAATGATGAAGAGAATTTGAAATATCAGAAAAATAGTGCTATGCATCACTTATTTACTACTTTGAGGACATGCCTAATACGATGAAATACATCCACAGCTGAGGATTACCAAACAATGACAGAGTGGTTGGAGTCGTGTATTGATCTGGAGTGGCACTTGCGTGGAGTAAAACCAAGCTGGACTGTGCAGTGACCGGGCTGTGGGCTGCGGAAGTCCGTTCAGCCCACACTCGGGGGCGGGGGGTGACCGCACACGCTGCAGCTTGTCTGTGCCCTCTCCAGCGCTGTTTTCTCATTTCCTCCTGTGTGCCTTTGCTCTGGGTGTTCGCTAACCTTGTGTGAATGACACCATCTAACGTGGTCTCTCACATCTGGCCCCCTTCCCTCAGGTAAAGCTTGCAAGATTCACTCGTGTTGCAGATGGATTGAAGAAGCATTTCTTTACAAAGACAGACTCCATCGCATAGACACACCCAGATCCGCTTGGGCACTTTTCTACTTGGAACTACATGTAGAGCCTGTATGACACTCTTCCTCAGGTTCTTCCACAGTTGTGCTTCTGTTTCTCCTGGGTAAATGCGCTGCTGTAAGCAGAACTTGGTCGGCACCTGCCAAAGATTCCACTAGTGAGTGCTGTGGCAGGATCCTGTTAGAAAGGACCCTGAGTTCAGTCGTTATTTACTGCCCATTTAGTCTACCTGCCTTCATTAGGAGAGTGTTCGGAGCACATGCCATCTTGTTTGGTTTCATGAGACGTCTTTATCTTATGTTGGTTGTGTGGACTTTTCTCTTGCTCTGTGGCTGGTCCTTTAATTCTCTCAAAAGCATCTTCTGATGAGAACATCATATAGAATTCGAGAGAGTCCAGTGTTTGATTTGCTTTTCATTTATTTGTATTTTTGTATTTATCTGTATTTCTCTACCAAGGTCATGAGTATATTTCTCTATTTGTGGTGCTTAGGATTTTACATCCGAGTGTTAGACCCATCTCAGTTTCTGCAGAGCTGCCAGAAGGGCCGTATTCTCCGCCTGCATGTTCGTCTGGGCTTCTTCTTTCGACCAGGAAACTTACACATTAGTGTGTAAGTTACACACTGGGTCTCTGAAGTATTGTTTCTAAGGTTTTATGGACAGTGGTAAGAACTGATGGCCACATACACAGGTTCATGGGTCTATCAGCCTTCATTTGTTGAAAAGACCATTCCTTCCTTGTTAAAACACATTAATACATTCAGCATAACAGTTTCTGGACTGTTTTCTGTTCCATTAATTTAAGTCTCTATTCTTTCAACAAGACTCGGTTATAAATTTTACACTTAGCCATGAAATTAAATTTTTCAAACCCTCCAACTGCATTCTTAAATTTTAATATTTCAGGACATTTGCATATTCATGTGAAATTTTCAGAACAGTTAATCAAATACTCACACAGTTTGACTGAGATTCTCACTGGGGATGCACTGAAATGACTGGCAAGTTTGAAGAAGCACTGGTGCTTTTAGAATATCAGTGTTCTGACACCTCAACACCATATAGCTTCCGTTTATTTAGGTCTTCTGAAATTTCATGAGCAAGATTGTTTCATTTCCAGGGTGCATACCTCATACACACTTTGCACCTGAAGCTGTCATAAACCTAACTTGTTATTGACTTGTTAATTTTATTTTCTAAGTGTTCACTGTTAGTATATTAAAAATAATTGATTTTATATATTGTTCTCCTAAACTCTTACCTTGCGTAATTCACTCACTAGTTCCAGTAACTTTTACATGTGTTCTCTAGAATTTATTTAAAAGCCACAATCACGTCATTCAAAATGGAGTATCTTCAGGGTGCTTGACTCTGACTTCTTGTTCTCCCGTGATGGTGTTGACACGGATGACCAGAAGAGGAGGAAAGCAAAATGTAAGCTTCTCCCCTTTTTCCGTGAACTTGAAGAGAGGCCCACATCTCCCAGGAAGAGCTGTGTCTGCTGTTTTCCTTGTCGACCTCGGTAATGGCATCAAGAAGGCTGTTGCCATTTCTCTGAGAGTTTTGTCAGGTGGGCAATCAAACTGCAAATCTTTTCTGCGTTTATTCAGTTGCCCATATTTTTCTCCTTTACACATTAGCCGAGTGAGATGCGCGGTTTGGTTTTAAAAGGGCTGCCCACCTCAATTTCAGCTCTTGGTTCCATGAGGCCACGTGGCTAACTGAAAGACTTGCTGTCCTCTGTGAGAAAGCTGGGCTTGTCGCAGGGATTCAGAATGCCGACATACTAGGACCGGGCACATCTGCTCCTCAGCACGGAGCTGTCCGGGTGGCTCGTGAGTCCTGTCCTCACACCTTCCCAAGCTCACCTGCGGAGCTGGACTCCCCTCCGAGCTGCTGTCCTCCTAGGACGGCCCAGCTGGAGCCCGCTGGCTCCTCCCTGGACACAGCTAGTCCTCCCCATAGGCACACAGACTGGCACCCCGGGGGAACCGTGGCCCTGACTATTTTGGTGCCTCCCCTCCAGGATGCCAGGACACCAGCCTCACCTGCTCCTCTGTCACTGTCTTCCCTTGTGACGCTTCTCCTCAGTGACCCAGAGCGCACCTGGGAGAAAGCCCAAGGCACTGCAAGGCTCCCGGAGATTATCGGTCTTCACAGGAAGCACTGGTCTTCGCTGCTGTTTTCCACATCTATAAAGAGATTTTGTTTTATGATTTTTTTGGAAGGTCCATAGCTAAGGCTCAGCTATTCTGACACGGCAGAGCCAGACTGCCTTACATGACCTGAGGCTTTAGACCTTAAACTGGGTTGGTGGTCTAGTGACACACCTCACATGCTTGCAGACTGGTGCCCCTTTATATTTTTCATATTGAGTAGGACAGGCTTTCTTGTCTTTAAAGACACAAACCCACGACATGCAGGCACAGCGATACCGGCAGTGTGCCCAGGCTGACCTTTTCAGGTTGTGGGATCAGAGGGGGCTTCCCTGGATAGCCAGCTGAGAGACCAGCGTGCTCCTCCTCCTCCGCTCTCTCCCTTCCTCACTCTCTCCTTCCTTCTCTTTCTTTTGTACCGGGAATAGAGACTTAGGGCCTTCCCACTGCGCTGCACTGCCAGCCCATTGTATTTCATTTTATTATTTTAATTTATTTTGAGACAGGATATCTCTAAGTTGCCCAGGTTGAACTCAAATTTGAGGCCCTGGGCTACCTTGAGTGTGAGATTACAGGCAGTACAACCTCACCTCATCTTTTGCATAACAATTCTATTGTGACACATCTGCTTATGTGTTTGGAAGTTAGGAAGGCATACCATTTGCACCTAGATTTTACTGAGGGGTGTTTGTTTAGGTGGCCACACATACCAACCAGTAGTTCTGTGTGTGTGTGTGTGTATAGAATATATAACCTAACACATACATATGCATATATATGTACACAGTGAAAGAAAACGTATTAAAATATAAACAGGGACAGATATTCTAAAAGTGCTGTAATTATTTTTAAAATAATATACTAAATTATTTTATGCCAATAAATTTGAATACTTAGAAAAACATGTACATGTTTGTATAAACAGGCAACTTACCTAGGCCGAATGAAGAAGAAATGGATGGTATGCATCTGATTTCTCAGATGATTTAAATAGCCATAAATATATTCCTATCAGTTTAAATATAGTTCACTTTTGGAGTAGCTTTTTCATCTTCTCAAAAATAGCCATAAACATTCTTTCCGCCAACATAAGAAACTTAATATACAAGTTTCTGACTAAGCATTGTTCCCACTTGTTCTCACAAATTTTACGTTGTATTTTTATTAGCTTGAGGTATTTCTGAATTTCCTTTTCCAAGTAGATGTTCTATTGTTAATGGTGCCAATTGAATTCCAGAAAACATGTCTTACAGCTTAACAAACGGCTCGCCGGGCTGCATCTTGCGTGTCCAGGTGGAGTGTGCGTTCTCTTCTCGCTCAGCAGCGTCCTCCACTGTCCGCTGGAGCGATATGGTGGCTTCGCTGCTCTGCTCACCCACACGCTTCCGGGTCACCATCCCGCGACTCCAGGAAGGGGGAATGACATTGGCTGTGATGGGATTCCTGGGTAACCCCAGCAGTCCTATTGAGCTTTGTTTCTTACACACTGAAGCTCTTACTATATTTATGCTCATCTTTGTTTATAGTGTCTAATGACTTAACACATTTATCACTTTGCCTTGCTGCTAACTCTGATAATAAGTAGACCTTGTTTTTAAGTTTTCCTGGCATTAAATACATTCATAGTGACATTCTTAAGCACAAAATTAGTATGAGTATTTTTTACAAGTTTTAAATCCTTTGTCCTAGTTGTTATATTTAAATGTCTTTTTAGGGGCAGCAAACAATTAGATTTCAGTGTTTTTCAACACTGTTTGTTAATCTCTGACTTTTACTTGTAATTTAGCACATTTATAACTAACAGAATATTTGGCTGGTTGGTTTTGTGTTTACAGTTATATTGTTGGCTCCGTTTTATGCTTTTCTACCTCTTTTGTGACCTCCTTCGCATTATTATAAAGCACATCAGCACCTTTAATGTCACATTGAATGCGGAAGGTCGGGGAGTTTGTGTTTCCTGGTTTCACATTACTACTTTATAGACATTTTTGCACTTCACCCCACCTTTCCTGGAGACCCTGTGTGTGGCTTGAATGAAATAAAAGAACTGCACAAGAAAAAATAAGATTTATTCCTGGCCTTTTGTGCTATGATTATTCATTTTATACATGCACTCATGAAAGAAAACAGCCCAATGTTGTTTTAGAGTTTGTCTTCAATTCTTTTTTCTAAGATGAAAATCGCTATTGGTACGTTATAAATACACATCTTTATTGCATTCAACATTGAGAATTTGAATCAGAATATGACACGACTTGATTCTCATTTTCTCCCTTTTCCCCTACTCACCCTGCGGCCCCTCACCCCCTATATACATAAGCCTTTTTTCCTTTTTTTATTACTATCACATTCTTTTTCTCCTCATTATTTACCCCTCCACCCTCTTTCCTTTTAAAACTTTTCTATTTCACAATATCAACTATATATACTAGAATTCATTTACATCTTCATTTTCTCATACCAGAGAAAAGATATGATATTTACACATCTGTGACCTATTCATTTCACTTATGAGGATGTCCTGAAGATACATCCATTTGAGTACAAATGACTCAATCTTGTCAATTTTAATGGCAGAATAATACTCCATTCTATAAAAGAACCACATCTTCTTTATGCAATCTCTTGTTGATGGACACTTTGATTGTTTCCAAGATTTAGCGATCACAAACTGAGCTGTTATAAATATGGGTGCACATATGTCGCTGTGATATGAGTCTTTTAATTTTTTTTTGTGTGTATACCTAGCAGAGCAATGGCTGAGTCAATTGGAACCTCCAATCCTAGCTTTCTGAGGAATCTCCAGACTGATTTCCACAGAGACTGTACGAGTCTACACTTCCACTAACAGTGGAGAAGGGTTCCTTTTTCTCCGCAGCCTCGCCAACATTTGTTGCTGGCTAATTCTGAAATAGCAACCATTCTTTGTGGAGTGAGATGAAATCTCAGTGTTGTTTTCATCTGCATCTCTCAAATGACCAGTGATGCTGAGCTTTTCTTCATATGCTTCTCAGCTGCTCTTACTTCTTCCTCTGAAAAGTATCTGTTCATTTCAGATGCCCATTTTGGAATTAGGTCTTTAAATTTGGGTGGGCTGATATTTTAAGCTCTATATATTCTAGATAGTAACCCTGGCTGAGAAACAGCTGGTGAAGATTCTTTCCCATATTGTTGGCTGCCTTTTCGCTTTGTTGGTGGCTTCCTTTGCTGTGCAGAGCTTTTTAACAGAATGTGATCCCATTTGTTGATTTTTCTCTGCCAATTCTCATGGTATAGAGGTTTTGTTCAAGAAGTCTTTCCCTAAGCCAGTGTCTTCAAGAATTTTACCTAACCTGTTTTGCAGCAGGCATAGTGTGTCTGTTTTAATATTTCAGTCTCTAATCCACTTCAACTCTTTTTACAGCCAGTCTTTTGAGGGGCTGGAGGCACCGTACAATGATAAAGCACCCAACTACCATGAGGGAGGCCCTGAGTTTGATCCCTAACATCCCGGAGAAGAACAAGAGTGCCCCGTGGTAACTCACAGAACCGCCCCTCCTGCACTGGTTTCTTCTCACCTATCTGAGCGTTCATTCCCAGTGCCCAGCCTGGGCCTCTCCGACCGTCTCTGTACCAAAGAGTTCTGGGAGACATCATCATTGTCCTCTTCACACGAAAACTTGTCTTTTCTTCATCTGTCTTCATTGATACTTTCCACAAAAGTGGCGAGATTTGCTCACTTTTAAAGTTAACCAGCACAATTTCTTTTCTTCCTTTGAATCTAAAATTTCATCTGTGTTAAAGCCTGATTTTCCACGAGTCCCCAAGGAATTCATTCCTTTTCATGTTTTCTCTTTCTGTTCTTACTAGAAGATTTTGATTAGTCAGTGTTTGAACTCACAGCCCATTTTTATACTGACTATACTGCTATGTCAGGCATTGCAGTGACTAATTTCAATGTGTGTTTTAAAATCGTGCCATAGTCTCACATTTACTGACAATTTCAGAGATCCTGACAGGAGTTTCCATCAGGCTCAGCCCCAGTTTCCCACAGAGCGACATCCTCATGAGCACGGTCAGACTAGGCCAGGCTCCCACTTCCTCCCTTTCACCACACACTCAAGCCTCCCAGCATCCTCCTGGCTACAGTGGATGCCGGTCGGAAGGTGCACTGAGGGTGCTGCCGGCTCGGTTTTCTCATGGTTGGTTCTGGTCAGAGGTTAGAGGAGTGAGCGGCAGCCCCGGTGCCTTCTGCCATTGTGTCCACAGTCTGCACGTCTGCGGCCTGTCGACAGACACCTGCTCACCTCATGGACCTGGTGCCCCCACTCGTCCCCTGCAGGTTTGTTCTCTCCTCCCCTTGCTGTGGTACTCTGGGGACTGGAATCCCCGAGGGAAGCTCACGGTGTCTGGGGAGTCACGCTCCAGCTGCTTCAGGACACAGGATCTTCATCAGTTATTGAGAATTCTTCTGCAAGGGATGTTCTCTGTTATATCACATTTGTTTGTCTGTTCATCCATCCAGTCCTATCAGTGTTGATTTGTGGATATTCATTTTATGTGATACACTGTAACGTAATGGTACGTGTTTCAGTTTTGATCCTTGGTTGCTGATAGCATTCTTCCTACCCTTTGGACAAACCTCTGTCTGCCTCGCTGGGTTTCGAGCACTTCTGCTCCTTGGGGAATGGTATTGGAGTGCAGCGCTTGGCTTAGTCATTCCTCCTTCTACTGTGGAGTCGCCTCCGCTCTGTGCTCTTAGCCAGCAAAGCAAGGACATGGACCCCACACACAGCCACTCACCCGCTGTACACCTCCTGCTAGAGCATCTGCTGCACGTCTTTGCAGCTCTTTACAGAGTTGCTTTCTGCAGGGTGTGATTCTCGGCCTCTGCCACCCACCACCGCACTGTGACCACCAGGACACCACAGTTCCTCCGCATCACTGATGACAGACGCCCCAGGACACACCACCTTGGCAAGTACAGAAAGGCTTCTTGGAGTCTCAGGCCTGCGGCCCCCTTTGCTTCCCAGGTCACTGTGGTCAGCCTTGCCACCTTGCCCTCAGCTAGTTCGTCACACTTTCACAAGGCAGCCATGATTTGTTGGCGCCGGCACCCTTGTGCTGAAGGTCTACAGACTTGGAGAGAGTAACATAACACAACAGTCGGAACAGTATCGTCTCTACACTTTACCTTTCACCATTGCGGCTACTGGTTTATCTCAGCGCATCCTTGTGTGTCAATAGGTCTGGTGGGCCTATCTGATTGGCATGCGACAGTGAGCAACATGCGCTTGAGATCCGCCCGTGGCCTTGTTAGGCCACTTCTTGTCCTGGCTGGTCGTTTACCAGATGATGGTAATGTGGTTCACTCGTTCAGCAGAGAACTACTTTGCTGTCATCAAAGTCTGGCAGTTGTGAATACAGTCGCCCTGCACTTTAGCGTGTTGTTTGTGTTTGGTCGTAGGACTCCAGGTTGGTGTTTTATTTTAATCTCTGTGCTTTAATATTTCATTCTGTTCTTCCTCACTTTCCTGCAAGACAAATCTGATAATTTATACTTATTCCCTCCTGGTGAAGTGGCTCTTCTTCTCCTCATCGGCATCTTCCAAGCTTCGCTGGGTTTTGTTGATTTTCTCCAATTGGGATTTGATTTTCTTAGTCGTGCATATGTCTGTGTATTTGTTACTCACGCTGACCCATCTTCTCTAGGTTTTCTCTCCTTGCTATCTCTCTTTTCTTCTGGGTAGTGGGGAGTGTGTGTGTGTGTGTGTGTGTGTGTCTGTGTGTGTGTGTCTGTGTGTGTGTGTACAAATACAGCACTGTGCCAGGCCCTGAGCCAGACACAAGGACAGAAGCAAGGGTACCCTGCCTGGCGCCTGTCAGCCGGGCCAGAGGCACTTCCTTCAGCTTGAGCACTAGTGGTTTCCATCTTCCCTGTGCTCACATCTGCTGCCCTCAAGATTGTGAGCCAGGTCTCCTGGCCCAGTCTCAGTGTCCCTGTGAGTAGAGGACTGGTCCCCCGCCTCCTCTGAGTGGGTGACTATTTCCCAGAATCTCCAGCTCTTAGTAACTGTGAGTGACACAGGGGAGATAGGAAGCCTGGAGCGGCTGGAATAGAGGAAACCTGCTTGTCTCTGGCCAAAGACCTCTGTCCTAACCTTTTCCGTGGAGTCAGGGCTTCATGATGGAGCACACGCAGGGTACATTTTCCATGATGAATCGGGCCAAGGGACCTTCCATAAAACAGCTCGGTAAGTCTCCTGGAGGTAAGTGCCTAAGCTCTCAGTCCTCGGGAACTCTCCATCCACAGCCTGCTCCTTCCGTGTCTTCCAGCAACGCACCCAAATTACTCCGGAGATGGGTACTTTCCCTTGCCGGGCTATTCTGTCACCGGCTGCAGGTTCTGGTCCAGTCTCCCCACTCAGACTTCAGGGCAGCGTGTGAGGCCGCCCGCCCCATTCTCGGGTGCTTCGCTCACGCTCACTGTTTACTGTTTCCAGCTCATCTTTGTTGCACAGACAGGAGCATGGAGCGCTGTGATTTTTACATGGAAGAGCTGAAATTAGAAGACCCAGAAAGGATTTATGTTGCTAATGCAGATATTTTATTTTTAATTTTAGAATTTTTATTTGTTTTAGAGGGTTTTATTAAACCCTTGTGCAGGGTAAGCAGACCCGACCACTGACCACAGCAGTCCTGGGGTCATATTGTTATTTGTGTCTTTGGGTGTACTTTAATTGTTTCTTTTAAAATCCTTGTCTCCTAATTCCAACATCTTGCTCTTATTTAGGCTAATCATTATTAATTTCTCTTTTCTTGACTCTGGGTGGTGTTTCCTGCTTCTTCGCTTGTCTAGTGTGTTGTCCTCAGTTTATTCCAGGCGAGACAAAAGGCAGCGTTCAGCCGGAGACCTGCACATGCCTTGTGTTTGTACAGGCGGAAACGCTGGACGACCAAGGGGTGAGCGGCTGAGCAGCGCGTGCCGCGTTCACCTCCACAGCATGGCATGGGCCGCGGAGGAGCCCGCGGAAGTGGGCCAGCCAGCCCTGCGCGCCCTGGTCCTCGGGCGCCTCACTCACAAAGGAGCACCGCAGCAGAAACGGAGAGGGGCACGGCGGCGGGCGGGACAGAGCGTGTGGGCAGCGGAAGCGGCGCGGCTGCGAGGAGCCCCGAGACCTGAGCCGCAGGCCCGAGCCCGGCCGCGGCATCTGCTGCCCTGCTCCAGCGCGACCTGCGTCCCCACCTGCGTCCCCACCCGCTAGCGGGGAGCAGGGGCGACTGCGCGGGAGCCTGCGGCTGACAGGACAGGTGCATGAAAATCTAAAATCACTTCGAAAGAAAGTTGAGGAGTTAACCGATCACTACAATCATATTTGCTTATTGAAAGACAGAAGTTTAAAATATGTGGTAACAGGAGGCTCATCTTGCTTGTAGAGTCATAAGGTCTCTCGTTACACGCTACGGAGCAAAATGAGGTCATCACAAGAGAAACGCATTTTACAGACACACTGCACTAGAAAATTACCTTATGGAAACAATCAGTGCCGAACACTAAAGTTTATACGGAGGGATCTCACTGAATTATGTAGTTGGGAAATTGTAGTAACATAAATGTCTGGGGGTGGAGATTAACTAAATAGAGCCCATTTAAAGAATATAACAATATAAAATAAAAAATGAATTTACAAATAAAATCCCATAAAATTTTAAAGACATATAAAACAATATCTAATAGTAAGTTTATAATTCAAGGCAGGCATTTGTTTATATATCATAAACACTTCAATAAGCTTAGAGAAACATACTTTTTAAAAAATTTTACCAAAATTACCTACATCAGAGGATCACTGTGTGTATTAGGTAAAACATTGTACGTAAAGAATTTAATTAGCAAAATGCCCCCATCACACATTAAATGTCAGATTTTTTTTACTAATGAAAGAAAACTTTTAAAGTGTATTAAGATATCATAAACCAAATGTTAAAATTAAATTTCCCCTGAGTTTTTTTTAACAAAATGTCATTTCATAATCAATCCAAAGCATAGTTTTAAAGGAAAATTATACACAGAAATAAGCAGTACAACAAAATCCTGTTCACACAAAAGCGTACATTTTTATTGTTCTCATGATCAAATGCCTGGGGCTTCCGACAGAATTCAGCCTTTTAAGAAGTTGTTGATGTAACAGACATTACACAGAAGTAAGGACAGATGGAAAGTACCCTCCTCCCGAGTAAATGGTGTGAAAAGAGCGTGTTGTACCCCAACCTTTGTTGCCATTTTTCTGTGCCCAGCGGCCGAGGAAGATCCCCGCGGTACCCCCTGCTCCTCCGCTGAGCTGCGAACCGGACCTGCTGGCTGTTTCTAAACTTCCTGAGCTGCTGTTTCCTCTATTCCCTCAACTGCCGGACAGAGAACACACAGCAGCCTCTCGTTTTTATCTTCATCACGATCCAAGTGAAGACACAAGCGCAAGCTTCGTGCCGCTCCCTGGGAGACCCCTCCCTCGCCAGGTCTGGCCCTGGCAGCTCTGGGCTTACACCGTCTCCCTTCCCTCCCTGAGAGTGTGCTCTGGGGCGGGGAGAAGAGCACTTTGAACTTAAATAGACTTAGAGGCTGTGTGCTGGGTGTAGAATATGACCTATAGACCTGACACTAGAGATGGAATCCAGGGCCGCCATGAGGTACATCCCTGACGGTTTTATTTTATTGGAAACAAAGCCTTGCTCAGTTGTTAGATGGCCAGGATGAGCTCAAACTCGTGATTCTCCCACCTCAGCCACATAGAATGCAGATATTACAGGCACCCCCCCCCAAAGGGTTTAAACACACCTGGGCCCATGCAGGTGCTTCCGCATGACTGGACCTCACTATGTCACACAAGCGCAATGCTGTGCTGGCTGTGACAGCGCGAGGATGTGAATTAAGCTCACACAGACAGTGGAACCGTGACAGGAAGACTTCCCCGGACCCAGAGCGTCCGGACAGCTCGAGGGCTGCTCAGGGCTCAGACCATCCTCTTCCGGCCAGGTGTGACCTGGGGCAAGGAAGGGAGGTGGGCAGGACCCGCGTCTTGGGCTTTCGGTGAAGTCTAGAGCAGGTCCTGGGACTCCCTAAGTCAATCTGGCCCCACAGGACATGCTGTCCACACCCAGCTCTCCCTACAGTTTCAAGGCCGGCCAGGTGTGCTCGTGCAGGTGAAGGACATGCCCCCCTTGGAGGACACGCAGGGAGACCAGGGCCTTAGGGAGAATGTGATCATCATGCCCACCAACCGGCAAACCCTTCTTTGACAGCAAAGCACGGAGAAGCTGGGTCTAGTTTCCCGGGAAGGCTACAGCGTGCCTCTGCCTCCTGAGTGCTGGGATTACAGGTGTGAGCCACCACGCCCGGCCAGCATTATGGCTTGCAGTCACTGGGGACCACACTCGGGACCTTCCTTGCGCTTGCCAGACAGACGCCAGAACCACTGAGCTAAATCTGCGGCCCTAGACTTGTATCTTTTTGAGGGGCAAAGGACTGAAGCTTCTGCCCTCCAGGGTCTTTTTCTTAAAATGTTCAAGGAAGGATGGCTCACTTGAAACCTGTCCCTTGGTCCCATTTTCCCGCCCTTGGAGTCCCTGAAGTGCTATCTCTTTCCCCAGGAGACGTATTATGGAGAGATAAGGAGGAAAATCACATACACAACATGATCGTGCTTGGAAAGAGGCTGGGGGTTCTTTAAAAGCTGCAGTGGCTGTGAGGGAGGCGCGGAGCTCGGGTCTGGAGGCCCTGAGGTCTGCCTGTGCCGCCCGGCCCAGACCCTCCAGTGGGCTGTTAATCTGATATCTGCTTTCTCGTTTTCGTGCTGCGCTTCCCTCAGAACCCCTTCTCCTGGCCCTAGCCTGCGACAGTGTGATAAGACACAAGAAATTTAGTCATCAGGGCTGCAGTAAAGGAGCTCACAAGGGATTATGACATCCCACAGCCCTTACACCAGCCACGGCCGGCTGGCACAGCGGGGTTACAGGACCAACGTGCTGGCCCCGCCCCTTCTCTCATTTCCCGAGATGCGCTTCCGGTTTTTCTTTTCTATTTATTTTCATCAAAAGGAGGCTCGGGGATATTAGACCGGAAGGAGTCCTCAGTGCCCAGCTTCCTGCTCGCAGCATGCGGCTCGCAGAGGTCTAGCAGGGCTGTGGTCCGCTCCGGACCAGCCAGAGGGACCCCAGGAGCCTGATGTGGGGCTCATCTGCCTCGTGCCCGGACAACGCCCGCTCCCCAGAGGCAAGGCGCTGCACTCCTACCTGCTGGAGCCCTCACAGAGTTGGAGCCGTCCCGGCAGGCCCCTCCGACTCCTCCTCACACCCAGAGTCCAAGTCCCTACACCTCACCTTTGCCACTAGACCCCACTGAGCTGCAGCAGCTCAGGCCCAGAAAAAGGGAAGTCAGGCCCCAGCTGGGGCCTTTGCCAACACAGGCCCCGCACCTCGCCCATCCCTGCCTTTGTCGCACGCCGGGCCCTTTGAGCCCGTCTGGTTTCCTCCCGCCCGGCTCTCAGTTCCAGCTCCAGGAGAGACGAGGCAAACCCCAGGCTTCCATGAGGCGTCTCTCTAGGATTCTGCCTGTGGAGGAGCATTGGTCCGGAAGGACAGCAAGTGTCAAAGGTCACAGCTTCCTGAAGGAGGCCGGCCTAGCAGGGTGAAAGTTGTGCTCAGCACCCACAGCTCCCTGAACCCAGCAGCAGGGACACCAGGATACAGATCCAGGAGCACTTGGCCAGTGCCAGCTGGTGTGGAGTCGGTTCTGCAGAGTGCCCTCAGCAGTGACGGGAGGGTCGGGCCTGTGGACTCTGTCCCCTCAGGCCTATGTCTTGTGGCTGCCAGGCAGGCCCAGCTGTGGAGCTGGCTGAGCGCAGCTTCCTGGGACAGACTGAGGCTGAAATGTCAGAGTCACCCAACGCAGCTCAGTGCCAGGAGTTAGGTGCCTGGTGAGGGCCCAGAGCCGGGCACCAGACGTCCATAACACCACCCTCTGTGCCCGGTGAAAGGAACAGCAGCTCCAAGACCCTGGGCTCCTGCCCCAGGAAAGGCTGCAGCCTTGGCCCTGGCAAGGTCTCTGTGAGGCAGTGCTTCTGCACCCAGTTCCGGTCCCTGTACAACACAGGCTGGTTTGTGTGTCTGTCCAGTGGGGTCCCACTGAGCACAGCCATTGTCAGCTGAACAATGCATGTGGGAAGAGTGCAGTCACATGCCCAGCCCACTGGG
>PVIR01032535.1:0-18574 GCA_004026965.1 Petromus typicus
CATAATTTTCTAGTCAGATGTCCTTAAGAAATCAAGGCCTTTGGGGGCTGGTCTCAGATTTGTTGCAAGCTGTTTGCAACTTGTTCCCTACGCCCATCATCTCCGCCAGGGGATTTGTCTTCCTGTATCCTCAAGCTTGACCCCTTTAAGGTTACCTCCTCTTTGGGCTGACTTCCCAATTTGGTGCCATCAGGAAGTTCTCCCTAAATTCTAATTTTAGTCAATGTGCTTTATTTGTGCTGCTTAGGGATTTTCTCTGTTCCTGAATCATGGTCTGAGCTAAGCTCTGGATCAAGCATGGTGAAAAGAGTGGGCGAAAGTGGTTGAAATTTAGAGAATATCTGTTGGAAGCTGTTTGAAGTGCTTGCATATTCAAGTAAGAGAAAACTCCAGCCCAAAGTGGAAATAAATATAAGAAACTTACTAGTTATCAGAATTTCAAAGTAGTAATTAAAAATTTTCAAAAGAATTCCATGTGTATCTTTCACTTTATCCTCCAATAATCCTCTGGCAAACTTGGTTATCCCAGTATTTCCTTTGAAAGAATGCGATTTCAGAAGGTGAATGGCCAAGGGTCACACAACCACTAGGTGGCGAGATAAGATTCGGATTGAGGCTTCAGATATGATGATCTACTACCTCTGGTGCCTCCCGTGGTTGTTTTATGAGAATAGGATGAGGAGAAAAAGCAGAAGTGGAAAAGTAGTAGAGGAAAAGATCCTACAGGTTTCAATGAAGGACAAACTTTATAGATTTTGATTTAAAACTGGATAGGAATTCCTGAGAGCAGGAATGGTGAAAAATGAAGTGCAAGCAGGGCTGGGGGGGGGGGCTGAAGGTGGCATGATGCTACGAGAAGTCAAATCCCCCTCTTTATGGTCTGATTCTCCAATGATGGAATACAAATGTTCTCTCTACATACTGGGCTCCATAATTCACACACTGAAATCGTGTTTCGGACTCTAAGAACAACACAAAAGCATCATATCATATTGTAAAGGCAATTGTCCAAGATCATGCAGACCATTTTCAGGTGTACCAGCCTAAGAGCTCTGGATTCATTTGTCGTAAAAGGGACACTTTCTTTCAGAAGCCAAGAACCCAAGTGAGAAAGGACAGTAAGGAGTCACCTTTTATACTGAGTCATATCAAATAAGTGGCCGGTTTACTGAACTTTCTCAGTGTGCCCTTCACAGCTGAGAATACCAGTCATTTGATTTTCAAGTTTTCTTTACCTTGGAAGACCAAGAAAATAAAAGAAAAATTCTCGCTAAAAATCTTTTATTCCAAGAATTTTAGTCAAGTCAAGATGAATCAATTTTGCTTTTATTTATTTATTTATTTATTTATTTATTTATTTATTTATTTATTTATTTTTTACTGTGGCATGATGTGAGGCCTGCTGCTATATTAATAGCAAAAGCTCATTCAAAAGATCTCTATTGGAGATGCAAAGAAGTTTGGAAGGAGGAATGAAAAGAAATAGAGAGAAAGTTGTGTAATTCACCAAAGTAAAACTATGCAGGATCCAGGTAAATAATGTGGCATATTCAATTAAAACCTTTTCCCAAAATGCCTTTTCTCCACTTGTATGTGCTACATACTCTCTGGAACCTGATCATGGAGGTCTGATTTCTAAAAAGCAAGACTTGACACCATTTTTGGAGTATGATTCATGAAATAAACACACAGACCTTGGTGCAAGGATTGGAGGCACAGGAGAGGACAGAAGTCATAACCAAAGAAACCTCAGAGCCAACTGATTTGAGCTTCTCCGGCACTCTCTTTTGACTTACTAAGTGTGTGTGTGTGTGTGTGTGTGTGTGTGTGTGTGCGTGTGTGTGTGTGTGTGCGTGTGTGTGTGTGTGTGTGTGCGTGGGTCCCAGGGGAAAGACATAGGACACTTGTAATCTTCAACTTGCCCTAGGTGACCAAAGCTAATACAAGTTGAGCAACCCCAATCTGACTATCTGAAATCTGTAATGCTCCAGAACCTGAAGCATTCTGAGCAGCAACATGGTGCTACTAGTGAGTAAGTCCATTCCTAGTTCCATGTGGTGGGTCACAGTGACAAGAAGGCATACTGAAACATGTTGTATAACATTACCTTTAAACTATGTGGATAAAGGTTCTATGAAACACAAATTAATTTCATGTTTAAATATGGGTCCCAAACCCAGTTAACTGTTTATGTATGTGCAAATATTCAACCTCCAGGAAAATAGAAAATCCAAAACAATTCTGATGTCAAGAATCTTAAAGAATAGACAGCCTGAATCCAGAGACATTATACATATTTGCAAACTGTACTTTGAACCTTAAAAGACTCAATTTTTAGGACAGGAGAAATATTTTGGGGATCTTACCACACAGATTTACCTTAAGAGACATATGTGCCTCCCGTGTTTATATTTATCTACAGTCTTTATCTTGGACATATTTACTGTACTGTAATGAATATGAAATATGGGCTTAACAAAGGCAATATTTCACCAGTATTAACCTATGAATAATTTTATATACTTGTCTCACAAGACTTAGAAATCTAATAAATAGAAGACCAATTCTATGATCATGTTCTCCATGTGCTGCATTGTATTATCTCTGGAAGAGATTTCCACATTTTTTGAAATTTCACCCAGGCGTCAGACAACAACAGTTTCTATGTTAATAGTCGCCAGCTTAGTTTTTACATTTTAAAATAAAGCTACTGAGTCCTGGAGAGACTGAGAAGCTGCCACAGCAGTAAAAGTATAGTTGTGATCACTTCTCCATGCCTCATACTGGGTTCACATTGTGTCTGTAAACCAGTTTTCTCATTTAGAGACATTTTAAAAAAATTTTATAAGACTACCACATATGGATGCTAAGGCATAAAGCGTTCTGACTTTTGCCTTTCTTTAAGTGTAGCTTTTTAGGTTTTAATTCCCTTCCAATTCATTTCTGTAAAAGGCCTTTGAGATCCAAAATGGAGGAGGAAGAAAGGAGACCTCACTGAGATGTCCTGAGGCACACAGGCTGTGGCCACATGTCATCTTTCATGTCTTGGGTCTCCAGAATGATCTGGCTTTTGGAAGACTTTCTCATGGTGTCCTATTAATGAAATGAAGGACAGCATCACCATGGAAAGTTTCTTCATTTTCTGTTCTACTTTTGTGCTTTCTTTCTCTTTTTGTTTCTCTGCTACGTTGTCTCTAAGTATTGAGAGAGATAATACTTCTTGGGTTCCTATTCTCAGCTTTCTGTAAGAGTGTATTGGTCAGTTACTGCCTCAATAGTTCTTCACAACAAATACTCCAAAACTCAATGGTTTAAAGCAGTAATCATTTATTCTAGGGTGCGCACATTTGTGGTTTGGCTGTAACTATATTAGGCTGAGTAACCAGGCTTTGATTTCTAGGTTTCAGCTCCAGGCTAAATGCACCAGGTTGAATCAGGTTCTGTTTGACACGTATCCCACCTTCTATGGACCAGGAGCTACCCTCGGCATGTGGCGAACTCCAGACTTCTTATTCAAGGAGCCAGGGGCATAAAATAGTGTCTATGGCATGTTCCTGTCATTACAGTATATCACATTGCGAAGGGACAAGGCTAATATAGCAAACACATTTCACATCTTTAGTTGTATCTTTTCCGCTGACATCCTGTTGTCCCAAGCAAATCATATGCTATAACCCAAAGCCAACTGATCCTGCCTTTCAAGTTCATTTAATAAGGGTAATGTCACATAATGAGACTTGGGTTAAGTGAAAAACAGGAGACAAATAGTTCAGTTCTCCACTAATAGAATATATCTCAGTATGGTGGATAGTGCTTATCTGTTTCTATTTAACTGACTTGATCAGTTTGAGTACAGAACCCATTTTTTTTTTCCTTTTGATTTTGAATTTCCACACTCAGTGTAAGACCTGTTTTAATTGAGATAATGGTCAACTTATTCTAGAAATAAATTACTCTATAAATTTTGTGAAAAATGAATATAGAAATATTCCCCTCAAAGCTGTATTGACAGAGAGAGAGAGAGAGAGAGAGACAGAGAGAGAGAGAGACAGAGACAGAGACAGAGGGAGGGAGGAAGGGGGGAGAGAAGGGGGAAAGATGGAGTGGGAGGAGGGAGAGAGAGACAGCTAGGAAGAACTATCACTTTTTGTTGGAAGTGATTGCAGTTTCTTTCCTTCCTGCTTTATTGATCTTTATTCTTCTTGGTAAGTGATGTTCGCTGGGTTTGATGTTATTGGTTCCTCTTGGAGAAGCGTATCATGGCAGGCAAGGTCTTTAACTTTCATCTCCCTGTACTTCCCAACACCTGTGCGGACACTTGCTGTTTTTGTTTTCATAAACAGAATAGCAATGTTCTTCCAGAAAAACACATTTTTATGCTTTTGATGAAACCTCTTGAAATTCGGTGGGCCCCCAAAATAAGATTTGATTGTCTTGAGGCTTTTTGTTCTCCCATGAAACTGGCAAGAAATTGAATATCTAGCATTCTGTTTTCCTCTGGAGTTCTGGGCCTCCAAACATGCTAACTGTAATGCTAAAATAACAGCTGCATATCCCGTTTTATATTATGTGGATTGGGGTTTGGAGCATTACAGGCGATCTGGAGGATGTCAATTTATATTGGTTAAATAAAGTGGTAGTTATTTATGCATGTACTTTTCATTCCATAAAGTATTAAAGGCTAATTAATCACCTTTATCCTAGCGTGGTCTATGTTGTGGAAAAAAACTATGTCAGTGCTCCCACATATCCAGTGACGTGCAAGATTTTTGTATTCCCTATGATAAGTATAAATCAGTTGGCCCTCGAAAAAAAGTTTGTGTTTCCTGAGCTGAGCATGGTGGTGCATGCCTATAGTCCCAACAGTCTGGAAACTGAGGCAGAAAGAGCACTTGCACCCAGAAAATTGAGAGCAGCCTGGAAATTATAATGAGAACCCATTTCAAAAATTTTTCTTCCTAATCATTGAAACACAGATATGTGAACTTACATGCAAAAGAGGAATTTGCACATGTGATTGTGTTAATGATTTTGAGATGGGGAGATTATCTTGGATTGTCTGGATGAGCCCCAGATAATCACAAGGAAAGGAAAACAGGTGGTAATAATCCTAGGAGATACAATGATAGAAGCAGAAGTTAGAGGTATAATGGTATTAGCTTCAAAGATGGAAGAAGGTGATACAAGCAGAGAAATCTGGACAATTCTTGAATGTTAGAAGGGCAAAGAAATGGATTGCTGTCTACAATTTCAAAAAGAAATGAAGCCCTACAACAAAGCTCAAATTTCTGGCCTCTAAAATTATAAGACCATAAAAGTATGATGTTTTGAGCTATTAAGTTTGTAGCAATAGGGAAGCCATACACTGCCCATCAACTCTCTATTGCAAATATTGGGTTCGCCCAAGGCCTTTCTCTGGAAGTAGACTCGTGTATGTAATGCATAGGCCATGCATGCTAAATAATTGGCCTTTAGGAATGTTCTCGACCAATGGCTGACAGAGTGAATAACCTAGTTTGCTTGATACTCCCCTGAGATACCTTTGAGCCCAGCTTTCGAGACTATCCGCAGCAGTGTCAGGCTGCAGTGAGACTCAGATGCCCATAGCGGCACTCTGACCAATAACTCACTTTGCCTCTGCTTTCTCTCCTCTTCTTATCTCACTTCTCAGCTCCCGTAAACTGATATAACCAAGGGCCTGTTTATTGAAGAGCACAGCCCGAGATACGCCCTTCTTTCTGTGTGTGCATAATGTTACAGGGAAGTCACAGGGGTGTGAAGCAATGAATGGCTGGGAAACAGCTTGGTGATAGCCTGGTGAGCCCGGAGGGACTTGCGGAGGACCCTCTCTGGGAGAGAGGAGGGAGGTTATAAAAATATTTTTCTTACTTTGAGAGGAAAACAAAGAAAGATTTTATCTGTAAAGGTTCTCATGAATAAAAAGCTCTAGAATTGTAAGAGAAGATTAATTGAAACTTTAGAAAAGGAAATAATTAATTTTTTAAAAATTTATTCATTAATGTCATGACACTTATCATGCCATATTATCTATAAACATTTAAAATCAGAAACATCATGCATGAGCACTGTTTCTCTGTAAATTAACCAGAGAACAAAAGAGAATTTCAATCTAAATGAAGTAAATATGCAAAATTAATGTAATCTGATTTTGCTGAAAATCATTTTGCAATGAGGAGAATGGGAAAGTTTATGTGCACATCCTGAAGCTGTCTTGTTAATATTAACAATGTAGGCTTTACGGGCAACCATAGACGGTTGCACCTCACCTTTTATCTCTGTCCAAATGCTGTGCTCAAAAGCACAGTTCCTGTTATGTGGGTCCTTTGCCACCCAAGACAAGGGAGTACTAATTCTGTGAAGCAAGGATTTCAGCACAATTCAGTCTTTCAACTATTTCACCTTATCAGCAAAAACAGTTGGTGACAAAAGTATAGATTTTGCTTTTGGCAGTGGAATTGATGTTCTTATGAAAAAATTTTCATATATTTTGTTCTTATTCCAAAATGAGGTCTTTGGCTTACTTTAGGGTTAGAATACTTTAGCTGCAAAATGTTAATAGTTTGACATTTAAATATTAAATGACTAAAACCTACTACTCTTGAAAGTTAGAAAACTGAATACTTCTATTATTGTACTTAATGTTCAATATAGAGATAGGCTTGTGTGAATGATATTTTCTGCTAATGCAATTTTACAGTGCAATAAGAATTGTTAATATTACTATTTTAGGTTATTTCATTGAGTCTCCATGGTACCAATTCATTAGTTTAGATTTTCAAGTTATATGAGAAAGGTACCCTTAGTAGATTCATTTTACAGTTGAAGGCATTGAGCATCACATTTGTAAGTTGTAATGTAAATCACACAGCTTGCAAGTGGCAGAGCCAATATTCATATCCAAAACATGATTCTTCTTCTGTTTTAAATGACTGACTTAAAATATTTGAGAACTTTTATCTATAGGTTGATTCTAAGATGTAGGATCTCATCAGAATTCTCAGTATTATAATTATTTGAATATTATTCAATGTAGAAAAAACTAATATAGCTGGAGTCATAGTGGAGGAAATGTAACTCTGTACAGTTCAACTAGACCTATGTTTTTAAATCCATTTTCTCCATAGTTTATTTTGCCTTAACTTAAAAAGGAAAAAAATATTTTCCCACATGTGTATCTCCAGCTTAGACCTTTCTTCTAAGATTCCAATTCATGTTATCATCACCACCTGTCATCTCAAGATTGCTATTTCAGGAATATTATTCAGCCATAAAAATTGAAATCTTGTCATTGGTGGCCAACTGGATGGAAGTGGGGAACGTTATGCTAAATGGAATAAGTCAGACACATACAAGTAAAAGAAAGAAAGCATTCTCCCTCTTTCATCTTTCTTCTCCTCTCTTTCTCCGAAGACATATCTCATTCCTACACATATTTAAATGTTTTTATTTCATGCATAGATCCTTAATAGAATATATTGTGCTGTATATTTTAGAATGTACACAAACCATGGCTTATCCATACAATGGAGTCTTTCATTCTAGTTCAGATGTATCAGATATATATTTTATACAAATTTCAAAAATATAATATTGAAATAAGAAAATAAGTTGGATAAGAACCTTTCTAATCTTTTTTTACTCCCTGTATGAAAACATTAAGAATGCAGGGACTTTTTCAGACAGGAAATTGGCCATTCTTTAAGATTAGGAAATGACTTCATGTTGCCTCTAGGAAAAGCTGACATCCTCGGCATGCCCCGCGCAGGCCCTGCCTATCTAGCTTCTAGATCACTTTCAGCCTTTGTGCATATTCCCCTCCTATTCCTCAGTCAAAAAGCTTCACCTGTCTTGTGGAGGTTTCTCCATGATTCTTTCTGCCTTTTTCTCCTCCATTCTCTTAAACTTGACCAGGTCCCATAGCTGTTGGATTCTCAGCTCTCATGTCCATTACATGCAGAGGAATTCTCTGACTTGCAGGTCCTTGAACCTCCAGGTTTGGAGGAAGCTTCCCTTTCAGACAGGCTTTTCACAGCATGGTCTGATAGAACTCTGTAATGATGGAAATGTTCATTTCCTACGGGGCTAATGAGCACTTCAATTGTGCCTAGTGAGAAGGAAGAATCCAGTTTTTACACTTTAGCTGTAAAGTTTATACTTAAATAGCCACTGGCTGCCATATTATATAGAGCAGCTCTAAAGTTTTATTATTCTTTTCCTTAGCAAAGCCAGCAAACAGACCCTGAAGACAGCTTCCTCTGGGTTACAGGTTCCTCATAGTCTTGGCAGATTTTCTCAATATTTGGAATTCTTTCTTCTTTTCTTTTATAGTCTTCATTCACAGCTGTTTGTCTTTCCTGTATTGAATTCTTCAATATTATGAGGACAGTACAGGTTCTAGCAAGTTGTTTCACTGGGTATATGCTGGCCAGATGCTTGCTTATAATATTAAAAATAAAGGAAGTTGTTTTGTCTCACCCCACCATGAATAAAGAATGATATACTTGGAAAAAAGTCATGTTGCTCTAACCACAACCAACACCTGAGGTAACAGCCAGAGAATGGGCTCAAGGAGCATCCCGCACAACCAGGCCAGGCTCATGTCATATCTGCAGAACCAGGCACTCTGGCTAGAACTCTTTGCTGAGGCTGCCTACCCAGCTGCTACTGAGTGTGCTGCAGTTTAGCAGTTTTACTCATTGTCACAAGCCCTGAGAGCTACCTCACAAGGACCTCCCTGTCCTGCATCAATGATTACACTGGCCAAGGAGGCATGACCCACTAACACCACTGAGATGAGTTTCTTGAATGCAATAGACTGTTGGATTTTATTTTTTGATCCACTCTTCATGTCTATATCTTTTAATTGGAGAGTTGAGTCTGTTAACTTTGAGAAATGTTGCTGAGATATATTGGTTATTTACTATTATTGTCTTCTGTATCTGTTGGTGTATACTTTGCTTTGTTTTTCCTGATGTGTTTTGTTGCTGTTTATCCACTGACCTCACTAGTTTCTTTTGTGCTTTTAGCTGTGTCCTATTCATTGTTTCTGTCAGGAATACTCTTCAGTATTTTCCTTAAAGCTTGTTTACCACTCTCCATATCTTTTGAGCTGGTTTTTTTTTTTTCTTGGAAATATCTCATTTCTCTATTTATTTTGAAGGATAGTTTGGCTGGCTAAGTTAATCCGAATAGGAGATATTTTGCTCTTAGTGCTTGAAATACTTCACCCTAAACTCTAATGCCTTTGGGATTTGTGTTGGGAAGTATATTGTGATTCTAACTGGTTTACCTTTATATGTGATTTTTTCCTCCAGCTGCTTTTAAAATTCTGAGTTTTTGTTGACTATCTGTAAATTTAACAAGGATATGCCTTGGTGAGCTTCTTCATTATGTTCTATAAGCATCACTTACTTGGATTTTAAACCATTTTCTTATATTTGGAAATTTTTCTTTTGGTTTTGTAAACATGTTAGTGAATCAATCTGTGTTATCTTCTGGTTTACCTTATTGGTCTTCTGGCCATCTAGTAGCTCCTGGATAACCATTTCTTGTTCTCTCATTTTCTCTTTAGCTTCTTTGAGCTCCTTATTGTAGTCACTGTTTGTCCTCAATATCTGATATTCCCTTCACATTGGTTGTTTCTGCAATGCATGAATTCTATACAATTTTTATTTAAGGTATTTTTGTATGACGTCTTTTTGAGGTTTCTACATCTTTGCTGCATCTGTCATTCAGACTTTGTACTGTTTTGGTTAGCTCATCCAGCTTTTTACCTATTCCACTGAAATTCACCATGGACATAGTTAGTGAAATTGCTGTGAACATTGGTTCAAGTTCTCTTTGAACTCCTCTATTTTCTTTGGCCCTTATAAGAACTCCTCATAGATTTCAGCTACCTATATTTGTTTTATTTTTCCTTTGTGACCCCCTTGCTCTGTTTTGGGACAGTTGAGAGGTTCCTTTGCTTCACCATTCTGTTATGTGTATCTGGGAGGTATGTACATGCCCTTCTTTTCCCCCTCTCTTTTGGGGAGGTTACTGGAGGTTTGGGACTAGAGAAAGGAGGAGAGTTTGTGATTTTTATGGAGATTTCTAATACAATGTTTCCCCACCATGAATAATTTTCAGCTTTGTATGTCCAGTGCGAGTATTTATTACTATTATTTACTTTAAGTGATTTCAACTCTGTCCTTATGTTTTATTGAAATAATTATTTATGAGTCAAACATTATCAATGGATTTAATCTTACAACCCTTTTTAGATGGTCCTTGTAGTTACACTTCCTCCCTTTAGTCTGTGCACACCACGACAGTTCATTATTTCTCGTTGATCTGCAGTGAGATAGGTGAATTGGGGTGGGTGGAATTGGAAGAAGTTGGATGAGGAGTGTTATAGTCTAAGGGTGATGTCTGAATGGGAACAGTGGTATATGAGAAGGAACTGTTGATGTAGGTTTGATTTCATTGTGATGCTTTTAGTTGAGTTGAAGGTTTAGTATTGAGAGTTTTCAGAGGATATTTTCTGAGGAAAAGGTGAAATATGTGAAAAAAGGGAGTTTACTTTGTGATGGGAGAAAAGATATCTGTTTTCAGAATATGCTGATAGAGAGGAAAATAAGATAGGTATATATGATGTCACCAAAGGCTTAGGATGGAAGGATCAAAGATTACTTCTTGACAAGACAGGAATGACTGTGAGGGAGCTGAGTTTGGAGAATTTAATAACTTCAAAAAAGTTTACATGTTTAGAAAAGAGTAAAGAAATATGTTAACAGCATTGTCTCAAGAGTTTGAAGTGAAGAAACTAGATATGGAGCTGAGATGGGTGAGAGAACTTAGACACCTATTAAATAAGAGCCAATGAAAGAACAAACACACAAAAGTAACAACCTAAAAAACACAGGAAACCATGAAAAGAACATAATGTAACCCCATATCACTAAACAAATCAAGAAACATATGAAAACACGAACCTATATGCTGTCTGAAAGGAATAGAGGTTGAATGTTCCAATGTTGCATACGGGATTCCTGAGTATCTTCTTTGCTAGAGTGTGAAGACTCATGCATCAGTAACCTCTAATCTTTTCACCACAATACTGAAGTCAGCTCAGATTTAGGACTCCTTTTAGCCAGGTTGCAGACACTCTTGTAGAGTTTGGTCCAGTTTGAATTCTTGGGGGTAGGAACTCTTGCTGTCCCTCTCCCTGGGTGTGTTGGTGGATTTGGCAGACACATATGTTAGCACAAAACTATAGAGTGAATCAGGATTATTCCAATGCAATCAAACCAGTTACAGTAGTAACATGATGATCCATTACAGTGGTATGTATCAGGGTTAGTTGAGAAACAACATACAAGAGACTCTCTTTTGTGTCTTTCTTTAGCTTAGAGGATGAATCCGTGGTTATAGTATAAACACCATAACAATTCAAGTCTTGTCCTACAGTTAATGTACACTGAATGTTGTAGTTATATTTCCTCTAATAGTGA
This sequence comes from Petromus typicus, assembly GCA_004026965.1. Lineage (NCBI taxonomy): Eukaryota > Metazoa > Chordata > Mammalia > Rodentia > Petromuridae > Petromus > Petromus typicus. The sequence goes on from PVIR01032535.1 coordinate 11,514, forward strand.
AAAGTAACAATGACAGAGGGAATAATAAAAGAGAAAATAGGAGAAAAGACATTTTTAAAAAGTCTTATGCTATGTGGAATGAGAAGGAAAAACCGGAATGGGAGTAAAGGATTCTAGTTATGATAAGAGTATGCTATATATTTTAAAAGGGATAACAGAAATCTTAGTGCAAGATTGGTAGTGAGGACTAGAGATGGGAAAACATTCAATGATTGATAAAAATATTAGAGAAAAAGTTAAAAGGAGATAAGTGAAAAGGGGCAGAGGAAAACAAAACAAAACAAAAAAATGAAAATGAAAAAAAAAACACGAGGGGCTGGGGATTTAGCTCAGTGGTTCTGATGTCTGCCTGGCAAGCACAGAGTGCCAAGTTAAGTCCCCTGTACCACAGCACAATGCTGGGTATGGTGACTCATGCCTGTAATCTCAGCACTCCGGAGGCAGAGGCAGGAAGATTGCCACGAGTTTGAGGCTGGCCTGGGCTACATAGTGAGTTCAGGACCAGCTTGAACTACAAAGCAAGACCTTGTCTCAAGAAATAAAAAAAGTAAGTATGAGGGATGTAAAGAAGCTATAGAGAATTCCTTATATTGGAAGAATAAGGTAAGAGGAAGAGAACCACTCATATAAAAACAGACTCATTCATAAAATAAAATAGGAAAAATAATGTAATAAAATAGTTGAGAAAAATGTATGGAAGGAGAAAAGTAGCAAAGAATTAAGATCAATAAAAATAAGAATGAAAAATAATACAACAAAATAAAGAATAATAAGAGAATGTTTTCTATTGTTTTTAATGCATTACTGTTTTCCTCAGCCTAGAGTTAAGGAGCAGAGCTCAAGCCAAGGCATGTCTCTGTTCATACCAGAAGTCTAAGGTGGCCATCTGTCCTGAGAACAATGCTGGGTGTACCGATCTGCTTACAGTGAGAACATGGCACCAATGTGAGCTTCCAATCCCTGGTAACTCAGGCTCAACCTGGCCTCTGACCACAGCAGCCACATCCATAATCACTAGCCTCTGCCCCTCAGGAGTACTCCTCCCAGTCTACTTTCTGACTGTTGGCTATCCTCTGTGGCTGTCTCTCCCTCATCTACTCTGAGAATTTGGCAATGTGAAGCAGAGTTTGAGCCCAAAGGGCTGATGTGAAACGGAGGTTCAAACACTCAGCTACTCTCTGCAGTTTCATCTCCACCAGATTTTGTTCCACAGTTGTGGCTGCAGGCATTGTACGAAGGTCATTCACCAAATGTTAGCTGTTGGCTGTGAAAGGCTGCTCTGGAAACAGCATCTTGTGTTTTTCTTGCTGGTTCCAAGTGCTGATGATTCTTTCCATCTTGATGCAGTTCTCTGGATCCCTATTGGAAAAAAATGTTGCTAATGGCAGTTTTTCTCTAAACTGGCAGCTAGCCAGTTGCTGTGGGAAACATTGAGTGGTCTCTCCTTCAAGTGTGATTTATTTCCGTGTTGACTAATCCCATTTTCTTTTCTTCTGTCAATTTCCTCCTGTTTCCCCTGTAGCTTTCACTCATTTTAGTTCCTCTCCAAGCTATTTTCATACATAATTATACCCTGTGAAGAATTCTCTCATGAAATTTAAATAACAAATTTTAGAAGCAAAGTAAATACTCAAATTTGTACTTCCAAATGTGGCTCTGGGTAGCATTGTTACCTTTGTTAAGAGACCTGAATGTTACATTACTTAATAATATACTATAATGTTTATTGGCATTTCCAGGCTTTAAATATTTACTACATAATAGTGTTCTCTGTAAATACTAAGCATAACATTAGATTTATTATTCATTAAAGATCTTTTAGACACCCATAATAATGTGTAAAGAATATGAATAACACTAAAATATCTGAAAAATACATCATACATTTTGGTATGTTCCTAAGAGCTACCAAATATTGGAATTTCCAGGAAGACAGTATAGTGGTGAGAAACAGACAAAGAGACTTTCAGATTTGGTGTCCTGGTGCTGGAATATAGTGGCTTGAGGAAAAGAAGAAAGAGAAAAATGGGTCCCAGGGATCCAGGAAAGATCTGAAAAGAGAATTAAAGTCCATGGGGAGAGAAAAGAGGATAAATGGGGGGGGGGGAGAAGACAAGTATCACTCTCTCCCAGAGCCTGAACTAACAGTGTGGGGATGGCAGGTTGAACGTGCAAATGCACGGTGACTATGGATGACCCCAGAGGCCTCCACGGAGAAATGCACCAGTGGAATAGAACAATAGATTCAGCACACTGCTATGGTTGGTGAGTTAAGTGGGTTTAGACCTTATCCAGGAGAAGATGATTGGTCAGTAGCCATCTTGGAAAGGGGCTAACTGAACTCAGAACTCAGAACAGCTGCTGCTTGACTCCACATATATATATATAGTTTCTATTTCCTCCTGCCTCGGCTTCCCAAGTATTGGGATTACAGGTGTGAGGTACCACAGTGCCGGCCGTGGTAGAGTACGTAGTTCTGATTGCTGGTGTGGGGAGACGCCCGGCTTTGTTGTATATGGTTACCCGGGATCCAACCAGGGCTCTTGCATTTGCAAGACAGGCGCCAGAACAGCTGAGCTAAATCTAGAGCCTCCACCTTTTTTTGAGACAGGATCTCACTTTGTAGTTCAAGATGACCCTAAACTCACTATGTAGCCCAAGCTAGCCTCGAACTCATGGGAATCCTCCTGTCTCCCGAGTGCTGGGATTAAAAGCGTGAGCCACTATGCTCGGCAGTGTGTTATTTCTTTTCTATTTTATTTTGTGTTGCTATATATTTGCAGTACATAACAATTTCATTTCTTTTGAAGAATTGACGCATGTATATAATATAATTTGAATCTTTAAAAAATCTCATTCTCCTCTCCTTCTGCCTTCCTGTTATCACTTAGTTCTCTTCTATTTTTTTTTTTTTTTTTTTTTTGAGACAGGGTCTCTCTTTGTGGTTCAGGTTGGCCCTGAGCTCAGCCTCCAACTCACATCACAGCAGTCCTCCTGCCTCTGCCTCCCGAGTGCTGGGATTACAGGCGTGAGCCACCACGTCTGGCACTGTGATATGTGGTACTGGTTGCTGCTGGGCGTAAGTCTCCACACCCAGTACTGTATGTGGTTACTGGGGAATCGAACCCGGGTCCTTGCTCTTGCAAGACAGGCGCCGGAACCACTGAGCTAACTCCCCAGCCCAGTCCTCTTCTATTTTGAAAAAAAAAAAAAAGCTATCTCCTTGTTTCCTATTATCTTTTACTTTGCTCTATATTTATATTTTGAGTTTCTCACATAAAAGAAATGATGCAGTATTTAAATGTCTGTTTTTGATTTATTTTGCTCAATTTTATAGTCTCAAGGTATATTCATTCTCTTACAAAAGTCCCTCCCTGGGTGTGAGTGGCACGAACCAAAGGGCAGGTAGCTTGAAAAAGAAAAAAAAAAGAGAGACAGGCTGTTGCTGCTTTGCGTTTCTGCACTGTTTTGCTGCCTTCTGAGTGTATGAACTTTTTTTCCTTTGTGAAGCTATTTTGCCAGGTCACCCTGCCTTGGAGCCAGCCAACTATGAATTGAAAACCTTGAAAACTGTGGGTGAAAATAAAGTTTTCCTCCCTTTGCCTTTTGGTTTTGGGTATTTTGTCTCAGCATTGAGAAAAGTATCTAAGACATATTTTGGTACCGGGAGTGGGGCTGTTGCTGTAACTGTACCTGACCATGTGGTTCAGGAGCCATTAGAAATGACTTTCAGGAAGAACTTGAAAAGTTTTGGAGATGCTGGTTGAAGAATCATCTCTGGAATGCTGTAAGCTGTGTTTTTCTTTTTCTTTTTTTCTGGTCCCAGGGATTAAGCTCAGGACCTTGTGTGGCAGGTACAGTGCCACTGAGCTAAATCCCCAGGCTAGTAAGCTATTCTTGAAAAGAGAAATGGTTAGGGTTTGGGTAACTCTTGGAGATACATTAAATGCTTTTTGTATCAAGCAATGTGTATGAGTCTTTAGGGGGACAGAGGTGAAATGTTATTGTTTGTGTCTAAATATTCCTCAAAGCCTTATGAAGTCATAGGTGGGGCTTTTCAGGGATGGTTGGCCTATGCCTTCTTCATAGCTATTTCCTGTTTGTTATCTCTCATCCAGTGACTATAGGGGGATAACACTGGGAACCCTGAAGTGAAGGCCTTTTTTTTTAGTCATTCTGATACTCAGTCTGAAATGTTTTCCCAAAATGGTGCCTGATTAAATACTTTGTAGCAATATTCCAAGCACTGTACTGGATTCCTTCTCCAACTGTTGCCTAATAGGTGTAAGGAATTACTTGCAGAATAAAATTGTATGATGTTTCACATTTTATAATAGACATAGGTTTTTTCTTGGGGCTAGTACTACTGGCCTGATCCCTTGTTTCTCCTCAGAGTGCCCAATCTTGGGGCTCACTTCATGTCTGTGGAGATAGCATCACAGCAGGAGGCATAAACTCCCATACTGCTTCATTTTCTTTTTTATATTGAGCTCCATTTCTCCAACATTTTTGTAGATTGTAATTTTCTCGTATGTTCCCTCCTCATTCCTAGAGAGTGACTATTTTTTTGGGGGGGGGCTAATTTGTTGTCTTCCAGGTGTTTGAATTCTAAGTCCTGAAAAGGCTGTATTTTGCTGTTGTTTACTACTCCATTATTTTGGTTCCCTCTTAAATGAACAGTTCTCTATCTTACTGTGGTAGTAATTACATGGACCTATACATGTAATAAAACTACATAAATACACAAATAAGTACATGAAGAAACAGGAACTTGAGTATGTTGAATGCTGTATAAATGTCAGATTTTTGGTTTTGATATTATGGTAACTTTATATAAGATATTACTGTTGAGATAAGCAAAGTGAAGGGTATATGAGACCTCTATCTATATATTTTGCAACTTCTTGCAAATTTACATTTCAAAATAAATATTTAAAACAAAAATTACTTAGAAGTTATATACAATTAATTTCTGAGCTTAAGTCTTCATTAGGAGACTAGATCAAGAATATTAGATGAATTATAATAAGTTAAAATGATACACTTTTCTTTGGATATCTGTATTATAAAACCATGACTCTACTACATATATGAGTGAGCTTCCGCCTTTGCATGACAAATGAAAATCTATGTTATAATATATTTTGGATTTATTTGGCTCTTTTCACCCTTTACAATATACCTTTCATTTCTTATATTCATAGATGTTCCTACTGTTGTGAATAAAACAGGATAAGTGGAGAGAATTTTCACCACTTGTAATTGGCTTACAACTGCCACACTAGTCCCCGTCCTGTGTCTGAAATGCATGGGGTATAGATCTAGATATCAGCACCATCCTGATCAACTCTCAGCAGTGTCCTCTGACTTTCTCAGAGCCTCTTTAGTTGGCATATTTCTGTGTACTGTTTCCCATGATATTCTTGCATCACTACCTTTTTTGACATATCATTACTTTGTCAAATTTGGAAATTCACATGTAGATTCTAAGAAAAAAATATTATGCAATCAACTTTATAAATTACTGGTGTGTTTGGAAAGCTCTTTCCTGCAGATCATTGAATAACATTTTCCTTTCCCAGGAATCTCCACTACATTTTTGACAGTGGCACATATAGAGCCTGTGACTAAAATTCCCTTTTTTCTTACATTTCTACCTGACTATTGCTTGGTAGATGTAGTAGAGAAATCAAGGATTCAGGCAATATATCAAATTTTACCTTTAAAAATATGGTATTTATGGGCCGGGGAGTTAGCTCAGTGGTTCCGGCGTCTGTCTCGCAAGCGCAAGGGCCCGGGTTCGATTCCCCGGTAACCACATAACAATACTGGGTGTGGAGACCCCACACCCAGCAGCAACCAGTACCACATCCCACAGTGCCGGGCGTGGTGGCTCACGCCTGTAATCCCAGCACTCGGGAGGCAGAGGCACGAGGATTGTGATGTGAGTTGGAGGCTGAGCTCAGGGCCAGCCTGAACCACAAAGCGAGACCCTGTCTCCAAAAACCTAAAAAAAAAAAAAAAAAAAAAAAAAGGTATTTATATACAGTGAAGCACAACTCCGTCATAAAGAAGGAAAAATTTAAGCTATTTGTAGGTAAATGAATATACTTGAAGACCATAATTTTAAGTGAAATAAACAAGATGCACAAGTGTAAATATCACATTATTTCTCTTGTGTGAGAAACAAGGAGGAAAATGGAGGACAGACACTGAGAAGTGGGAAGAAGTTTTTCAAATGGAAAGGGGAATAAGGGAGGAAGAGGAGAAAGAGAAGGAAGGGACGGAGAGAATGGAAGGCTCTGGGCGGAGGTTTACATTACTCATCTTTCCTGTCTCTGAAACACCTCCCTCCCTTAACACACACCTTCCTGTTCCCTTCCTTCTTTTCTCCTTCCCACCTGCAGACAGCAAATAGACAGGCAGACAGACAAACAGACAGACAGACAGACACACACACACACACACACACACACACACACACACACACACTAAGAGGCTGATTTTCTGTTGGACATCACTGTAATCTATTAATGTAATCCTTCCTGTCTACCCTAGTGGATATTTCTGCAGATGTTATGGACAGTCTTGAGGTTTCTGTCCTCTGCTCAGTGATTTCCCATCTCATCACTAGGGGTGATGGATTTTCCCGTACTTTGTTGGCCACTCCCTGTCTTCAGTTAAACAAAGCCAATGAGTACCCTAGGGGATGCTTTGTTTCCTCAGATTCTCTTGAAGGGCTCTCTTTGCCGTCCTTGTTTTTTCCTTTTATGTTTTTGGGGTTTTTATGGACACTGGAAAGGACAAAAAGAGATCACAGGAGGACACTGGTTTGGGGAGAGAGGGGAGGAGGGATGGGAAAAGGGCTTCAGGAGGAGGAGTAGAGTCTCAGAACTAGGGGAGGAATCCTTGGAGTGTCAAGAGGAATGAGGAGGAGGAGGAGCTGGGATGAGCTACTCACTCTGATCTCAGGCTTAGGCAGTGAAGGAGCCCTTCTCTTCTGCCTCATGAGGGTGCCTGGGGCCTGCTTCTTCAGCATCTGCCTTAGGTGCTGCTGGTTT
>PVIR01032536.1:0-18586 GCA_004026965.1 Petromus typicus
AAAAAAAAAAAAAAAAAAAGAAAGTTAGAGGTTCTGTTTTTAAGGAAGGGAAGTAGATTTCGAAGGATAACACCCCATTTACCTTGGTGGCAGTTCCCCTTGTGACATCTCCATTGGGGCTTCTCGACCACAAGCCCAGGATAAGCCATCTCGGGAGCCCAGCACGGGAGGTGCCGGCTTCCCCTCCACAGCGGACTCTCCTATTACCTTCCACACCCCATATCCCATCTGTCCTGGAGCCTGCTCTGTGGCCTCCCGGGACCTGCCCAAAGCCTTTTGCCTTCCTAGTCCTGCTGTCACCGCTAGACCTCGGGCCTGCATGACCCCGACATGGGTCACTAGAGAAGCCTCTTGTGCCCCTTCCTCCTCCGCTCTAGCTGTGCCAGCCCTCCTGCTGACAGGCTACCCTCCCCAAGGTCCAAGACCCCCTGTGGCACACCCCTGACCGGGACGCTCGTTCCTTCCCCAAGTCTAGATTCCTCAGGGTCCTGAACTGTGGACGAGCCTTTCCCCGGTTTCTAAGCTTGACTCCAGGCTGCTTTTCTCTCCTCCGCGTCTGGGCCTCTGTCCTACCTCGCTGTATTTCTCCCTCTGTCTCAGCCTCCTAACTCCACCTCTTCCTCACAGGTTCAGTGTCAAGGTGTTTTCCTCCAGGAAGGTTTATCCAGGCTAGGATGGCTCTGCCCTCCCATCAGCTGTCACGGGAGAGACTTTATGTTTCTCTCAGGCTTGGTCTACAGACACTTCTGCATCCTCACAAGATGGGCCTCTGCAGAGCTGGGGCCACGCCTGCTCCCACAAAGGCCGTGCCAGGTCTGACTGGCCAAGCAAAGCCCCAGGTGGCAGTGAGATGTGAGTCTGAGGGGTTCCGGGCACGACTTGCTGGGCCTGCAGGAACTCAGGAAGTCGGGGTGACCACTGACTCCACTCAGAGAGGCAAGTGAGCTCCGTGTGCACACAATAAATGGGGGTGCCTGCCAGGCTTGTATTTAGGGTGCTGTTCAGGTGCTGTGTGACTGGTAAGGATTATCATGTCTCCTAATTTTCTTTTTATCAGAATAGCCATAAATATTAAAGCTTCGGTGTAGAGATATTTAAAAGGAAACAGTAAATTATCTGGAAAAATTTCATTTTTCACATAGAGAACCCCAGGCTCAGAGGTCATTCAAGGTCACATATCAAGGACACACAGCCTATCAGCATCTCACTCTGCTGTTTCTGCCCTGTCATAGCAGCTGTCCAGGGTAAAGACATCACCTGTTACCAAGATCATGTCTAGTCTTGAGACACAGATCTTAAATGTTGCATCTAGATATATTGGCAACTGATTGTTATTATATTTTTTCTTTTAAGTTTTTTTTTTTTTCTCTTTTGAGACAGGGTCTCACTTTGTAGTTCAGGCTGGCCCTCAGCTTACCATGTAGCCCAGCTTTACCTGGAACTCTGAGTAATCCTCCTGCCTTTGCCTCCTGAGTTCTGGAATTACAGGTGTGAGTCATCATGCCTGGCATTGTGGTTAGTGGTACCGGGGATCAAACTCAGGACCTTGTGCTTGCTGGGGAGATGCCAGAACCACTGAGCTAAATTCCTGGCCCCTGATTTTATGTTTGTCACCCTAAAACTATGACTCAGAGCCACATGAGAAAGCCACGCTGTCAGTTTTTGATGTTCGCTTTCCGCGTGGCTTTCTTTCAGTTATTTAGCTCTTTCCTTTCTCTGTTCATTATCCTTTTCCCGAGGAGATGGCAAAAACGGCTTGTCTAATTTTCTGCTGGGACTAAGAAGTTTCTCTAAGATCGCCCATGTTGCCTCTGGTTCATAATAGGCTGGACTTGATTGGGGTAGATAGGACCGTGGCCTGTTGAAAGATCCTTTGTTTGTGGATTACAAGCAGGTCATTCAGTGTATCCCATTCATTATTCGCTTGTCCTTGTGAGTCGCAAGGTTAAGGCCCGGGGCGCAGCGTGGACAGCAGGGAACATCAGGCACCAGTTGTACCGCGTTTGTGTTTTGCGTTCGTTCCCTTCCGAACTCACGTCCCTCCCCGGCGAAGGTTATGACTACAGCTCAGTTCTCTAGTGAGTTACTCCAGGAAAAGGACACGTGACGAGAACCTGGCTCTCATGGGACTGCCTGCCAGGGGTGCCAGCACAGAGATGGCATTGTTCAGAGAAGATTCAGGAAGTCCAACATCCGGAGACAAGCCTGCATGGTCAACCCACCCCGTGGGCTGGAAGAGAACATATTTTTTTTTCTCACTGTTCAGTCTGTGTATTTACTTGTAAAGGGCACACAGAGGACTTCTGGAATATTCATTCCCTTAAGTCTCAACGGCGGCATGCGCGATGGGGCAGGAAGGAGTGAGGGGACCGCTCCTCCCGGGGGTGCTTTGTCCATCACCCACCTTTCCAGCGGTCCTTGAGGTTAATGTCCCCCTACTCAGTTTCCAGATGAGGCAAAGTGAGCGCCCAGAAATGAGGGCGTTTGCCAGGCCGTAATGCTGCCAAGTGGCAGAGCGGATTCCAGTGACGGGTATTCCAGTGACAGCGCGGGCCCTTTCCCCACCAGAGCCCAGGCTATGTCCGAGACCAGTGCAGGGAGGTGGTGGCAGTGGCTGGATAGTGTTCTGTGAGCTCTGTCTCACCCCAGTGCGTCTTTGATCTGCAGCTTTCTCTCCATCTATCTGTTCTTAAAACCCACATGAATTTTACTTTCTCAGTGAAGACTTTCTGATCCACCAGTCCTGAGGGATCTCCTCTCTCTCTCTCTCTCCCTCTTTTTTCTCTCTTTCTTATAATCCTTTCCACTTACATGCCTGATTTAGACCTTTTAAATTTTTTTAAAGTATCTTACCATGTTGCACAGGCCAGCTTTGAATTTGCAGTGCACCCATCTCAGCCTCCCCAGTAGCCGGGATTCCAGTAGTGTGCTACCACGCCTACCTGTGACTTAGTCCTGCCTGAAATAAAATACAATTGACCTTCTATAAACTACCAGGTTTATGTGGAACTCCCACCCTACTCCAAACACCTCGAGGGCATGGACAGTGCCTCGGTGGAGCTGGACCATTCTTAGCTTAATGGAAAATACCAGGTTGTTCCTGGTAAACACATGTTGAATGATTAACAGGTTAATTCTTAGGAGAGTTGCTGGGACTGTGTGGGGTTCTGTTAAATAGCAAACCCCAGGAGACTGCGATGGATAGCTGTGTCCCTGGGAGGACTCGAGAGTGGCTGGTGTTTAACCCTCTGCCCCGTCTTTCTGGGGGAAGACACACACCGCTCTGGTGGCCTCAGAGTAGGTAGAGAGGGCCTCCGGCTGTGCAGGTCTCCCCTGTCCCCCGCCTTGGCTGTCACTTAGTCACCGCAGACCTTGTCCGTGGCATCTGCCAGCACAATCTCCAGCTCTCTTCCTGTCTTCCCTGGGACTCGGTTTACTTTCTTTGTTCTTATCAGGGTGCCCCCCCATTCCAGACACACCTTGCCCTAAACCACACCTGGACGCCAGCCTGAGCCCTGCAGACATACATGCCTTCTTGTCCCTCCTGTTACCGGGAAGTGAGAGTTGCTATTGCTGGTGCCCTGCCCTTGATTGTCACATAGCGATCAATCAGTCAACACTGACTGAAGATGCCGATGCTGGTGTGTGAGACGCGGCCGCGGTTCTGCTCTGTGGAAACTCCGCGTGTCAGATCGAGCTGCCGCTGCCTCCACATCGCATCACTGAAGCAGGCCTCCAGCACCAGCAGGGCCAATCCGGCCGTCTCCTGTAGAAGGTGAACACTGAGACGCATGAGGGGCCTGCACCACGCCATGCACAGTGTGAGCAGCGGCTCCTGCCCTGGCACCACCTCAGTGCTGCCAGTATTTTCAGAACGCGCTTTGCTCTGAGACACCTCAGAGTCCGGGCTGGCTCCTGGGTGAGCTCTGACCAGGGAGGTCGTGCTGTAGCTGGCAGGGAGGCCCATCTTCCCGCTAACAGTGCTGGGGCCTTCGCAGATACCGGCCCTGGGTCTGGGATGGTGCTGAGTCTGCAGGTCCCCTCCAGGCCTCTCCGCCCCAGGCCCGGCCACTGGCTCTCCCAGGACTCCAGAGCCATTCTGGGCGGCCCTCATGGCTCTGTTCTTGCTGAGCATATTAGGTTGTTATTGTTGTTTTTAGCACATAGTGGATACCTCTTGGAAAATGATGCATTCGCTTATCTCTGCTCCATTTATCTTCTAGCATGTACTTTTTCTCTTTATTATCAGGAGAACTTCCTGTCGCTTTAGCGGTTTCACGTGTCCCTTCTGTTCTCAGAGTCAAAATCATATGACAGAACGATCGGTTGCTATGGAAATGACTGCACCATCCCAGGCATCAGCCTGTGCCTGAGAGAAGGAAGGTGCTGTGTTCCTGGGGGTGGGGCTCGGGGGCCCTGAGACTAGCGACTGCCTTCAGCCTTTGCGGTCCCTCCGCCCTCTTCCTACGCTCAGCTGGCGTGTGTGAGATGTCACTCCCCGCCGCCCCAGTAACCACCTGCTCTGTGGAAAGCCTCCCCTGCTTCTGGGCATCCAAGGCCAAGTCCAAGATAGCCTCTTCCATGTCAGGGGTCACCTGCCTGGCCAGCCCCTCCTGCAGCCAAAACCCTCCTGTTCATAGTGACTTACTTACTGCGCTTGAGCTGAATCGCTCGCTTACTTGCTCGGTTCCGCCATGTCCTTCTCTGTTCTGCTGTCTGGCAGTGCCCGGCCTCGGCATGTCTGGCCAGCTGTGTCTCCCCCAGAGCCCACGCTGGGCTCAGTTCACTGGCAGACGCTCAGAGAAATGGGGAGAGCCGCCCCGGCCTGTCCAGTGTGGTCCGCTCAGTCCTCCTCGGTGGGAAACAACAGGACTAGAGCGATGGTGGCATTGGCAGCTCTGATATCACTTCGGACACCAATTACCCAGGGTAAGAAGCAAAATGCCAAAGCTCCAGCTCCCTAGAATGCCCTGGTACAAAGGGAGACTAGAAAATTGTGCTGTCTTATTGTAAAGTGTTTATTTATTAACCCATGTTTATCTGTCAAATTCATCGCTAGTGTTAGTTGCCTGTCCCCAGAAATGTGTCTCCTCCCAGGGCCAGTGAATACCCCGGGGTTCACGGCAGGCAGGGCCCCTTCCGCTTCCCACAGGGAGATCTGCTCGTGACCTTCATGCCAGGGGCTGGCCTCATGGCCGGGAGAAGCCTAGCCTCTTCCAGAGGGAGTTTAGAGCGAGGTCAGGCTTACAACATGGGACGTGGCTATGAAGCCACCCATTTGTCACGGGCTGCGTTCCTACACCAGAGCGAGACAGCATCCTGGAGCCAGTGTGGAAGCAGGCCAGAGCTGTCCAGACAGGACCGACACCAGGGAGGACCCCGCCTCTGCCTGGAACCGTCTGTCGTGGAGATGAGCGCTGCGGGTGCCGTGGGACTCGTGTGTGTGCACGTGTGCCTGGACAGGGGACACCTGGAGGTGGAGCCGCTATTCTAGTGAGGGGTCCCTCTGCAGCCCAAGATGACGCTGGGCCCGGGCGAAAGCACACACCACCTGGGCCAGGGGTGGCCTGTGGGCTGCAGTCCACAGGAGGGACATTTGCAAGAGCTGGCACTGACCCGGGTGGCGGGGGGATGCTTCTGTCCGGGCCCGGCCGGGAAGAAGCAGCCTTCCCGCCCCTCGGCTGTGCTGCCGGGGCCCCACCCTTCTCCTGTTCTCCCCACAGAGCCCACATAGCACCTCTCCCCTCCAACACGCACACAGCCTCAGGCCTTGGGTCAGGATCACGACTTTGGGCTCCTCTCAAGCTTTGTAGCCCTAATGTGCCTAGTGGGACAAAAGGCCCACTCTGCTACCGTTTTGGAGCACATAATTTAATATATACTTGATACATACCTAGCAGTTACCAAGGAGCCGAAGGCCCTCTCTCCAAAACTATCACTCTCCATAGGAAAGGCCAGAATTTGAGATGAGGCTGCAGGACAGACAGTGAGATGGTCCTTTGTGAGTCGGCTATTTTGGAGGCCAAAGTGGAGGTTCCTGTCAGAGCTGGTGGCCTCATAGGCACCACAAGAACTCAAGATGGCGGGGACGTGCTCCCTGCCAGGACACTGCCTCAGGAGCTCCTCCTGGAAGAGAGGGGAGAGCTCATGGGGCCGAGGAGTTAGCTCAGTGGTTCCTGACCTAGGTTCCTGAGACAGGTTGCGCCTGTCTTGTAAGCGCAAGGACCCGGGTTCGATCCCCGGTAACCACATAACAATACTGGGCGTGGAGGCTCACCCCAGCAGCAACCAGTACCACATACCACAGTGCCCGGTGTGGTGGCTCACGCCTGTCATCCCAGCACTCGGGAGGCAGAGGCAGGAGGATTGCCGTGATGTGAGTTTGAGGTTGAGCTCAGGGCCAGCCTGAACCACAAAGCGAGACTCTGTCTCAAAAAAAAGCAGAACTCACACTGAGGAAGATGGAGAAGATGAGGAGGGTGAGGAAGACGGCAGCTCTGGGGGGAGGGAGGGCCTGCAGCAAGAGGGAAGGGCCTGCCTGGCCTCAGCTTCTAAACCAGGTCTGGCTGGAGATGGAGGTAACTGCATTAGGGGAAGGACTGAAAGGTTAATGTGAAACCAGCTGACACTGAAAACAAACAATTAGAGAGGTTAAGGGGCTTAATATTAGATGAACGGCCGCTGGGGGTGAAATTCATAGCTCCCAGGAAAGAAGTCTGACTCGGAAATCTTTTTAGTTGATGACTCTGGGTCTGATTTTATTGATGCTATTTTGTTCTTGGTAACAGAAAAAAATTGTCATTCATTCACATAAAATGCATTTCCTCTGCCATCTCTTCCATCGCCCCCCTATAGGAAAATGTATGATTCTCCTCAGGTTCTGAGGAGTTAAGGCCCCTTGCTGGGAGGCCTACCCCTCGGCTTCTCCCTCAGGAGCATTTTCCTCCACATTGCTTGTATTTTGGGGATAGTTTAGACCCCCGGATAGTTGCACAGGTCCACGGTTCAATGAGATTTTCTGAGGCAGCAGGAGTTAACACGCGCGTGGGGCATCCGTGCGGGTGGGTTTAGGGGCTGAGGAGATGGGAGGGTTGGAAACCCCTCCCAGAGTTCCCAGCGACTCACCCACTTCTGCCCGGAAGATTTTAACACAAACTCCTGGGCTCTGCCCGTGGTCCCTTTGAGTTAGGACTTGAAAGTAGCAGCCAGGGAGTCTGCACTTTCTCAAGCTCGTCATCGGAGGGGATGGGTCGGGAACCACGGGCTGAGCCCGCAACAGCTGAACAAGCAGGACCACAAGGCACAGAAGCGTGAGCCGGAAGAGCCCTTAGAAGCTCCCTCATCTGCCAGTCCTCAAACTGCACCGCTTGGCACTTTAGGGTCCCCTGGTATAGCCTCAGGGACCAGGAAAGGGGACACACAGAGGGCTGATGAGAGACAGCGTGTAGACAGGGAGGTGGGCACCGCTGACCCCTTCACCCCAACCCCCTATTTCCTTCCAGTATCCCATAAGGTTATTAAAAATATCAGGTTGGTCATATCGCTTTTCTACTCAAGAGATGACACAGAGTTCCCCTTTTACTTGGTGACATTTGCCACCTACATGCTTCACCCTTGTGGCCTCTCCTGATCCCACCCGCACCGCACAGGCTCTTGCCTGTCACCCGGGCCCTTCCTGGCCATCCGTCCTCGTTCTGACCCTTCTACCCGAAAGGGCCGCTGTGCCATTAGCCTCTGGCCCCTACACTCCGCAGTGACGTCTCCTTAATACAGTACAAGCTCCACCAGGGTGAGGACTTTGTCCAGGGCTGTAACCCCAGCGTCAAGGCCAGCGCCTGGCACGTCGGAGATACTCAGTGAATAATTGTCTTTTGAATCCCTCAGATTGGCTCCGAGTCTAAAATCATTCGGTACATTTTCTTCTTTACACATTTCTGTCTTTCAAAAAACCCTCCTGGAGCAAATAGGTATTGTTAAAGTCACAGAAAACAATAAATGACACAGGCTTTGCTCTACAGGCTGTTCTTGGGAAGACATTGTTGAAGGACTGAAGTCTAAGTGAGGCCCTACCTGGCCTGCTCGCTCTGTTCTGTCCCCGCGCTGTGGAGAAGGCACCAGCTCTGACCCCGCCAGGTGGTCAGGGGGACTCAGGGGGAGAAGCGGCCCCACGGGCGGCCCCACGCAC
Organism: Petromus typicus; assembly: GCA_004026965.1. Taxonomy (NCBI): domain Eukaryota; kingdom Metazoa; phylum Chordata; class Mammalia; order Rodentia; family Petromuridae; genus Petromus; species Petromus typicus. Next base: position 8,186 of record PVIR01032536.1, read on the forward strand.
ACCCCTCCCCAGCCTAGGGCGCTCGCATGCACAGACACTTCCAGGACCCTCCATCCAAACTCTGCTGCTCCAGGGCCTGGGACCTGATGACTCTGCTGATTGTGAGTCTGACTCCAAAACAAAGAAAATCATCTTGGCTCCTGAGCGGGTCCTTGGCACACCCTGTGCGCAGTGGTGTTGGAGCCTGGAGAGGCCCGAAGCGCCCAGCGGACAGTGTAGGACGGGAGCGCCCTCTCGTGGGCGAGCCGTGCATTTTCTGATGCAGGAAGATTACTCTTGGAAACTCACCTGCAACAAGTCTCCCACCTTTGGCCCAGGAGCTCTGCCCCGAAAGGAGGTCTCGGTGGGTGGGTTCTGGGTCGTCTGGCTTCCTCACTGTCTCATTTTGACCCACTGGTAAGGTTTCTGACCTATTTTCTGAGCTGTGGCTTCTCTGAGATGCGCTGCCCTGGTGTGTTTGCTGACTGCTTCTAGAAAGAGCCTGTCTCTGTCACCTGTTTGCTTTTTCTTCTTCTTCTTTTTTTAAAAATAACCCTTTAGAAACATAACAATCATTCTTAACTCCGAGGCCTTTCAAAGCAGGCTGTCAGTCACTGAAGCAGTGCCCCGCAGCTCAGATCCAGCCCATGGCTGTGTTCGTAAAAAGCTTAGTGGAAACACAGACACACAAGTCTGCTTCTGTAGGGGCAGTGGAGACAGACTGTAAGGCCAATGAAACCACCTATTCACCGTCTGGCTCTGTGTGGAAAACATTTGTCAAGCCCAGCTGGGAAATAATCATGCAAGCAGCTCCGACGTATTCCAGCGTTTGTTTCACGTGCATTCATTTCCACGTAATACTGGAAAACATTTTTGAGGTTAGTATTAGCTCCATTTTACATATACAGAAATGCTCAGAAAGTGAAGACGTGGTGGCTATCCCTGTAATCCGAGCACTCTGGGAGGCTGAGGCAGGAAGATTCCCAGTTTAAGTCCAGCTCAGGCACCTTAGCAACTTAATGAGGCCCTATCTCTAAATAAAACATTTATAAAGAGCCAGCACAAAGGCCGCAGGTTCAATCCCTAATATCAGCAAAAAATAAAAACTGAAAAGGCCGCCCAAGGCCAGATGCAGAGCCCAGGCCGACCGTCTGCCCTGTAATCCAGGACTCTGGGACCAGCTGACCCTGCTCCTGAAATTTGGTCGCCCTGAGGTCCGGAAAACATTTCCTGTTCGGTTCCATCAGCAGAGGCGGCGGCTGGTGCCGGGTCTGGGAGAAGTACCGAAAGCAGCCGGAAAATATCACGCAGAAATTCAAGATTCTCCGGATACCAGCGGCACAGGAACATCGCGAGGCTTCTGATGCACAGGAGAAAAGGCTGGCTGGCGCGAGGCTGCCTTCTGAGGACATTTAACAGGTCGTCACAGCTCTGCGAAGTGCCACCAAGCTGCAGCGGTCCACCCAGTGACGCCTGCACCGGTCTCGCTTTCTCAGGATCCCAAAACCGACTTCCTCTAGCGCACGGGAGATGGAGCCATGCTTTGGGTGCGGGCGACCCCCAGTGGACATTGGCGGTATTGCCTCTCCCAAAGGGCCCGGGAGGCGAGGTGTTCACGACACATTCTCCCCACAGTCACACCCCGAGGTCCCTCCTGTCCTTTAGAACGTGAAGCCTGCCACTGCTCTTAGAAGCCTTCCCCAGAGCCTCTGTCTCCTGCCCTTCTAGCCCCTTCTCTCCTCTCACTGTCCCCTGACCTCCAAGATCCCCCAGCCGTCAGGCTTTGCACTGACCTCGTCCTCCGCTGGGAATCTCTCCCACACTCTCAGCCTGGGGTGGCTTCTTCGGCCTTCAGACCTCTGTGCAGCTCCAGCCTCATGGAAACGCATCCCTCCCGAAGCGCCTGGCTCTGACCTGGCAGGAGACACGGCCGGCATCGTGGCCTCTCCTATGCAGCGCTCCTCAGGGCCGGACCCTGCCTTTGTTCGTGTGATGGGCACACCACTTCCTCAGGAGGGGAGCGGCACGGGGGCTTCATAGCGTGAATGTGACTCTGCTCACCGAATCCCTAGTGCTCAGCTGCTCAGTCTGTGTTTGCTGGAGGAAGTGGGCTGGGTGCGAGGAGGGAAGTAAGGAAATTCTACCACAGATGGTACCCAGTGTGACTCAACTCATGAGTGTTTGACTTTGCAAAGATGCAAAAGCAGAAGCGTCCTGTAGCAGCAGCTGCGTGTAAGTCTTGCTCTTCTCCTGGGCCGGTGATATACGGTGTAATGCTCTTTCCTGACCGGAGTCCTGTCACCCACACTTCACACGGGAAACAACCAATACTCACACGCTGTGTGGCCAAGCTGCGATGCTCACCAGGGTGGGGGTATTCAGTGCCTTATCAGGGTAGGACCTTTCCAACCTACAGCAAGTGTCCCACAGCAACTGCGTTATAAGTCAAGCAACACTCTGCTGTCAAAAAGGAGACAGCCTGAAGTCTGTGTCCAAAGACATAATTCTTAGTGACACCGCAGAAAGCTGGACCCAAGTGTCCGGGAAGCCTGTGTCCTTCTGGGCCGTGGCTGCCCTCTGTGAGCTGTAAAGATGATCACACTCCGAGAATGATGGGTTTTGGACACAAGCCCAACCCAGCGCCAGTCAGAGGTGGTACAGAATACAAGAGCTGCAGCAGCATCGCTTTGCTGCATGTAGGCACAGAATGACTCTAGGCATCCAGCACAGTCCTCAGGGCCACAGAAAGATGCCTTCCATCTGGAGCCATCCAGGTGGACCTCAGGAGCTGCGACTGGCATACCAGCCACTGTGAAAACCTCTTCAGGACATCGAGAGTTACCTGGTAGGTTGTGCCAACTTGAGTAAGAAATACCCAACTAAACAGGTCAGCCCGCTTCTGGTGTGGAAGGCCTACCCATTTTAGAGATGATTGTTGCCATTACGGTAGAAAAGGGAAACAAAGGCAAGAGGCTCCCTTCCATTTCTTCCCAGGAGTGGAGGCTCCACCCTCACTGTGGACACCGTCTCCTGGCCTCCACCGCAGGCCCTCGGACCTCTGACACGCTCACACGGGACTCCGCCCTGAGCTCCAGGCCCCAGCTGGAGCGTTTGGAACACTTAAGCGTGGAGCATGTAAACAGAGCAGAGAAAGACCTAGCGGGCGCTGGGGAGAGTGACATGGCTGGAGGTGCAGGAGATAGTTGGTGGCCCAGCATCCAGGGAAGACAAGGGGTGGGCGCAGGAAAGGGCAGGAGTCTTGGCTGGCGCGGGGAAAGGCGAGGTCCAGTCTGCACAAGTCCAACGCAGGCTGTAAATCCCAAGATTGTGCCCTTTTGTTCTTCCTCACTTTTTAAACAAAAGGCTTTATTTCCAAAGAAACCTTTGTTTCTTCGTGATTAGATATCCTGTAGCTGACAAAAAAGGGGATACAATGGATCAAGCCCATAGTCACAAAGAAAACACAGTAACTGTCCCCAGCCTCAAGGCTGAGTTCCTCTCGGCTTCCCAGCAATGTGACAGGGTGGACGAGGTGGTAGGAAGCACACGGGGGGGTGCCTCTGTGGGGATCACTCTGGGGAGCCCTGTCATATCACAGAGTCGTACCTGACATGCCCCATATTCTTGGGGGTCTAGTACAAGGGCCGTCTGGCCCTGTGTGCTAGCTGGGACAACCCAGCAGCCCTGCACCTCCAGAGAAGCACTCCCACTCTGCTGCCTTGTAGACGCCCCCACGTCCCTAGAACCTCCATATTTTCCAGGGAAGGGAAAGGCCAGGGGAGGGGACGGCCTGCCTTTAGCATGCACTGGGGGCCCCTGACTTGAGGGTGTGGGGTCCCCATCTCGTTCCTGGCCTGCTCCAGGTGGTTCCTCCAAGCCTTTACTCCGTTGCTCCTAAGGGTGAAGAGGCAGAGGATAAGGCGACATTTGGGAATTCAGTGATAACAAGCCCCTTTGGGAACTGCAGCCCCACCGGTGACAGCTCCTGAAATGCCCTCCCCTCATGCTGGCCGAGACAGTGACTTCAGCCCGCTCACCCGCCGCGGGGTGGTGTGGCATCAGTGTGGTGAGTCATTTCGTCTGGCCAGGGTTACCTCTAGGGCAGTGCTGTGTCCTCTGTCACTCCCCCCCCCCCAAGGGGCCTCCAGAACTGAAACCTTCCCGGGCAGCCCCAGAACAGCCCAGGAAAGTACTGCTGCCAGCTCTGACTCTTCGGCCTTCCCCCACTTCCCTCTTCACCCCTGGCGGCCATGTGGAACCGGATCTCGACCAGCGCTCTTTCCACCCCAGCTTCGTCCACACCGTGTGTTCTGGGACGGTGCTCCAGCCGGGCTGCTGACCAGCTCGGAGCCCAGAGTCAGGCAGGCTGAGGCCAAACGCCAGTCCTGCCACCTAACAATTCAACCCGAACCTTCTTGTTACCCGTGTGTGGGTCTCTGTTTCTCTGTCTGTATGGTGGGAAGCGTGATTGACATGCAGCAGGAAGCATGCAGCCTGGTGCCGGCACATGGCACACGCGGCCCAGGTGGCTGTGCTTCAGGGTAGATACACCCTTCCGGAACAAGGCTTTTCTTTGCTGCTTTTCTTTTTTTTCTTTAATTCACATATAAGATTGAACCCCGGAATTTACACATGGTGGGCAAGTGTTCTACTGCTACATCCACATCCCCAGTACTCCAAAAATTATTTTGCTTTAAGAAAGGCTGACACTCAGTAGCCCAGGCAGGCCTGGATTTCGCCTCAGCCTTTCACGTAGCTGAGAGCTGGGCATTTGCCCTGTGTCCAGCTCTTTTCTGTACATTGTCACCACATCCTCACTCATGCATCACGTAGCCTCAGGAACCACCAAGCAAAATGGTCTCTTGTTTCCCTGTTCCTTGTGTTGACCCTGCTTTTGCTTTTCATCTTCTGGCCTCTTCTTCGAGCCCATTTCACTGCAGCCTCCTGGAGCTTTCATTTGCTCTGTTCACGTTAAGCAGTTTATGACAGTCAGTCACATGAAAGCACCAAATGTTATAATATTTTCAGTCTCACCCCACATGATGGAGCATGGAATGTGATGGCCTAATGTAAAATTAATTAAAACATGATTGGATTGTTTAAGAAAGAAAGAAGAAAAAATGGGCAAAATATATAAGTAGTGATTCACAAAGAAGAAGTCCAGATGATAAGAAGAAAAAAAAAAAAACTTCAGACTAGTGATCTGGGCAAGGTAAATTTAAGTAGACTTAAGTAGCAATGAGATACTCCTTTACTTCTATAGAACAACCACAATGTTAGTCTTTTGGGAAAACTGGTAACATTTTTTTTTCAATGTCCAGGATCTAAGCAGGGCCTTGTACACTCTACCTAAGTGTACCCCCAACCCAATTAAAATTAAAATAAAAAATAAATATACCTTTGATCTAATGTTTCCACATAGGAAAATCTATTCTCTTGAATACATGACTATATACGAGAGGTATGATACATTGTTGTTCATTTTGAGAGACAAAACAGAGGGGGAAAAAACAAAGGGGTTGGAATAGGGAAAAGAGAAAAAGCAGGTACAGAGTACATGTGCAGGTACAGAGTCTCTATGATGAACATCTTAGTCACTAACATCCTGAGTTAAAGGGAAAAAGATTTATCCAGCGCATAGTTTGCAGGAGTTTCAGCCCTTCAGCTGGCTCCACAGCAGGGAAGGGAAGCAGGTATCGCAGAGGAGAAATGAGATGGCGTGCACAGGGCAGCAAAAGCAACATGGGACTTTAACAGCATCTTTCTGCCCCCTTCTGTCCCATCCCTACTACCAGGATTAAGGCAGTGCGAATGTAATCACTCAGTGAGGTGGTTTAGTAATCATGCACCCTCAATCCCAGCATCACTCATTCCAGATTAATCCACCTCTGAAAAACAAAGCCCATCTCATCTGCATGAGGCTTTGGGAGGCACAAGCCATACCCATGAGTGTTATCATTACGTATATCTAAAATGTATCACTATAAGTTTTGCTTCACACAAAAGCAAAATGGCTGAATATTGTAGGACACGCTGGGGAATATTATGCTGCCATTAAAGATGGTAAATTGGAGATGTATCAGGCAAAGTGCAGACAAACCCTAGTGTAGAAAATCGGGTATGAAATTATACCATGTTTAAGGAGCGGTGATGTCACCCTTCCCCTCCAAGGTATGTGAGTCCACAGGGGCCGATCCCAGTCATCTCATCGTGGGTATCAATGGCCGGATGAGGAAGGAGAAGTGGAGAGAAGTGACAGAGAACCTAAGCAGCAGGAAAAGAGATGGCATTGAAATAAAACCACGTAAGCAATTCGATCATAGTCATGCCATGAGGGGAAAGGATTCGCTTCTGAGCAGATAAGTTTAAACTACATACTTAATTATTTCAAAAATATTTCCATACTTCCCTTAACCTAAAACATAGAAATGCACATTTCTTCAAGAAGAGATTGACAGGAGCGGAAGTCTCTCCTCTGAAAACAAGTCTATTTTGGAAATTTTTTTTTTCCCATCTTGCCTTTCACACGAAAATCACAGCCTCCGTGCTTTGTCTCTGCTTGTACTTTGGGGTCTGTACAAAGACCCTTGTGAGCGATGGTAGCACAGGAGCGTTTTAGTTGCTGTTTTCTTCCTTGTCTATCTCATCTACAACTCCACAGTAATGTGAGTTAGCCCGGCTCCTTCTGTCAGCGAGTCTGAAGCTGTCAACTTTGTTTCTAGAGAGGCAATGACTCCTTTTCTTTTGCCTTCACAATTCTTCAGTTTCCGTGACAGTGATAAAAGCATGGCGGACACAAAGGAGGCTCGGGAACAAACACTGCTCATCGAGGTGACATTCACACACAGGAGGGAGATGTCTGCCATGGGAGACACGCGGGGCGGCTTGAGTCTGCTCCCAGCCTGTGTGTTCAGGACGCACAAAGCAGGCAGCTGGCGGTGAGCCTCGCAGGAGAAGGCTCGGGTCCGCCGGAGCGCTGGTTCCTATAAGTAGCATTTTGCGTGTCACCTCATGTGGCCTGAGTTTGTGAGTGGCTGACAGGTCTGTTGGGTCAGACCTAGCTCTCCAAGTACTTTCCTCTGGTGGTTGTGTGTTCTGTAGGTGAAACATCGAGGGTTGCAAGTGAGTGCTCGTGGACTGTCGTCGGGTCACGAGTGTCCTTCAGAGGCCTGTGCCCTGAAGGTAGGTGCTGGTGGGAGGTGGTGAAACCTTTAGGGCCTGCAGAAAAGAAGTCAGCTTATTGGAACATGTGCTTAAGGCAGAATTGGGATCAGGCCTTTTCTCTCGCCCTGTCTCGAGGTGCTGTGGGTACTCTACCGAACTTGCAGGTCTGAGGAAACAAAAATCTCATCACAAACTTGACTCAAGACACAGTGTGACGTGGCATGGATCCTAATGCCACTGCTTTACACCAAATGTATTCTTTAGTGTTTCTTGCGGGTGACAAATGAGCCTAGTAATACGCTTTTAGTGACGGCCTATAGGAAAACTATGGGGACATTGGGGACATCTATTCATATTTACAGCCTGTTCAGTGTCCTGAGAATTCTCTGTCACCAGGAAAGAACAGGATACGAAGAGGGCCTGAGTTTTTCAAGGTCTCTGGCTGCACTCAAATCTCTAGGGGACTAAGAAAGGCCAGAGAAGATAGCACAACTACTGCCCACACTAGCCGACAACTCCTTTTCCTTCTGGGACCCGATGCACCCTGTGAGAAAGAAAGCTCTCAAGTGGAGGAAACCATCTTCAAAGCATTTTCTGCCCTTTGAAAAAAAAACAATTTGGAAACTAATTTTCCTAAGAAGCACAGATGTTTTTTTTTAAAACACCAGAACTCACTTTATAATGATGGCTAATGAATGGTACCCTGTAAACAAGTTGTACAAAAAAATACAGTCAGCTAGACTGATTAAAATAGGTACGGTTTATCCTCTTCATGTACAGATTCCTACTAGCGATTTGTCTACTTGTTAAAACATATTTGAACTGTCTAATCCATATACACAGCAGCCCTTCTCCCCCAGGACCACTGTGCCAGAAATCTGGGGCCCCGATCAAAGGTGGACACAGGGAAATTCTACCTTCTTGGCTCAACTGTTACACAGTTAGCAAGGGTCTTATCTCTGGTCTACTTAGTGCCATGTTTTTGCATTCTTATGCTTTTGAGTGAGCACATCATTTTATTTTATTTTTATTTCATTTCATTTCATTTTTTGCCAGACTGGGAATCAAATTCAGGACCTTCCACTTGCCAGGCAGGTGGCGACACCACTGAGCTAAGTCCAGGCTGATGGCATCATTTTAAAGGACCCCATCAGAGTCAGAAAGCGCTGGCTACTGCCCTGAAGTGTGAGAAGGTTGTAACACGCCTCACTGAAAGTGTGTGTGTCAGCATGGGTTACAGTGTAGATGGCAGTGAGTTCAATGTTAATCAACAGTATAAATCTGTCAGTCGCTAAATAGGTAAACATACAAAACAAGGCTATGGATGGAGGGGTTAATGGAGTTCGGACAACATCTGCTGGGTCAAGATGTCTGCCTGATGAGAGACAGGCAGTATGACTGTGCCTCCTCTGCCAGTGGGCCGTGGTAAGGATGAAAGAAGCCAACACAGAGGCAATCACTGGGCCGTGAATGAACGCACACCAGCACGCAGCAGCTACTTCACAAACCCTGCCTTGAGAGAACATGCATGAGGCTGCTGACCAGACGCCATACTCTCCCTCTGGGAAGCCACGGCCCCAAGAAGGAAAAGTGTCTTGGTGAACACTCGGGACAGGAGCTGGAGGAGGTTGGAAACAGCCCTGGCTCACTGTGACCTTGGGCCACAGCTTTTTTATTTATTCATGTATTTATATTTTAGGAGCCGGGAGACATGGAAGGCCCCTGGTTCTACAAACAAAGACATCGGGTCCTAAATCTGTCTCTAAAAGGGTACGCTTGGTAAATCGCTGTACCGATCAAATGGAACAGGAGAGTAACTGGGGGGAAATGTGTGGCTTGCTGGATCACCTTCTGCGCCCTTAGAACCCTTTTGTGATGCAGAGACTCGCTGCTGTCTCACCACAGCACCACCTCCAGGAGGCAAACCCAGAGGCACCACCATCACAGGAGGGGGGCTCACCCCTCATACCATCTGCGGTTTCCATATCTCAGGTCTTTCCAGGTTACGTATATCCCAGACTTTGTCCCCTCTCCATGGGACCTACCACACTTTAACAAATATGGACCTTACCTTAGGCAGGACTAGCTTGGCAAGAAACATGACTAATCCCTAAACCAATGGGTTCAGGTATAATGAGTGCCTTTGGCTCACTGTCGTGTAAGAAATGACAATTTCCTAGGCATAACTGACGGCATGTTATAGATGTGGCTGCAAATCCATCGAGCTCAGTAGATCTATATCTAGAATATTCACCAGTCATGAAAACAGAGAACCTAAGGATCAGACAGAGAGAACGCGGACAGCCAACTTCATGTTCCTCTTCACTGGCCAAGGACAGATGGAGCCAGGAGGTTGCCTGACCAGCGTCTTGGTGTAGCATAGCTGTGGACGGTGGAAAGCCTTGGCCTCCATTTCCCTCCCATTCTGCCTCTTTATTCTTTTGCTTTTCTGTCTGATCTCTTCAGATACCCTAGGACCTGATGTATAGAATGTTACTTCTTTTTTCAGGACTCAAGAATGAAGCAGGGCTTCATGGATATTAGGAAATTCTCTACTACTGAACTACACCACCAGCACCTTTTTCTTTTGCTTTGTTTTCTTCTTCTATTTTGAAATAAGGTTTTGGTCCATTGCCTGGGCTAACCTCAGTCTTCTGTGGGTTACAGGTGTGTGCCGGCCAGTATCTAGTTCTGGAATATTATGTTCTTATCCACAGCTCCAAACAATGATAGGGAATCACACCTAATGGAACCTAAGAGAAGAAATACACTAATTAGGGGAAAAAATCACTTTATATAACAGAAAACCATCCTCCAGGATGTTCTTGGAAGAAAACAAGTTAAATGCAGTGGCAGGAATTACTCACCAGGTACTTTTTTGTGACAGACTGATAAATGGCTGACAAAGTACAGGAAGCTGAGAACATGCTGACGTGTACAGCTTACTTTTTAATAAAGAACCGAAGCCTATGTAAGTCTAAGAAATGGATTTGACATTTGTGGAGCTCTAAGTGCATGCTGGGAATGGTGAGGCATGATGGGAAATGGCAGCAGTTGAATAGGTATAGCTCCAGCTCCTCTGGGTCCTGCTCTGGGAGAAGACCAGAGCAGCCTCTTCAGGAGGGGCTGCCACAGGGCAGACACCTAACAAGGGCCTCTCTCAGCAGCTTAGGCTCTAGCTGCCACAGCACACAGAACCTCGAGGGATAAAGAGTTAGCCAGCCTCAGCCTGGGTGAGCAGGTGGGGACAGGAGGAGT
>PVIR01032537.1:0-18574 GCA_004026965.1 Petromus typicus
TTGGTCAGTCATTAATGGTTCTTTCAACTCTATTGATCTTTTAAAATTTCTTATTCCTTCAGATATGTTAAACCTAATTATTTAGACTTTTATATTTTTAAGTTCCAATAGATGATACTTTTCTATATTGGTTTATGTTATTTGTTGTTTCTGCTGGTTCAAATATACATATGTATATATATATAATTCATGATATTTAGTTAACCCAAACTTTGTAGCAGTTCTTTGAGTTCTATTTGAAGTTTTAATCCTTAGAGCATACATTTGTTTCTGCCACCTCTAGGTACTACTACCCTATGACTTTAATTTCAATTTTCTGCTCGGATGGTTTTGGGATTCACAACCAACATTGACTTTTTAAAAAATCCACAAATGCATGAAAAGAGCTCATTTATGGTTATGAATGCTCAGGGGAGATATTTTTTCATCTATTCAGGGTGAGGGTTCAGACAAGTGCTCTTTCTGTCTCTTTCTATGTGACTGCTTTGTTCCCCATTCACTCATGGTAAAATTATTGTTTCTCGGGTAGAACACAGACTTTCAGTTGTAAACTTCATAAGCCAGGCAGCTTCTATACAGACTGCAGAGTATGTGATATTGATGGATTCTATATAATGCTTTCTACAAGTCGGTGAAATCTTTCAAGGCAAAACCATCTTTGATGCTCACATTTTTCCATGTATTCCTGGTTTCACTTCTTTTGGTATTTTACAGAATTCTTATTTTGCATCAGCTCAGTATGTGTCTAAAGCTGTTGTTTTGTCTATTACTTTAATTTCTAATCAGTCATGCTGCTAAAAGAGTAAATTTTCAAATTATATTTTGTTTACCATCATTTATTTTGATTTTTCCATTTGGTACAAGTTCTGTTTAGTTTAACTGTTGCATAATATTCTGTGGAGTAAATATAGCCAAGTTTGTCTTTTGCTCAGAGATATTTATATTTTTATATTTTCATAATTCTCAAAACATTGCAATGAATATTGATATACATGTTTCTTGTATACTTGCATTTGTTTTAAAAATTGTATAACCAGAAATTATGGCTGGGTATTGACGAGTGAAATTTGATCTCCTCAAAAAATAGCAGCTCAGAATATTGCCATAATTGGAAAGAATCATTGCAGATATACTTTTTTAAAATGAGGCCATACTTGTATAAGGTGTGCTGCCAATGCAGTAGGACTGGGCTATGATAGTTGTGTGGAGACACATGAAAGGAGAGAGAATATTCTGAGTGCATGGAGACAGAATTGGAGTTAAGCTGGCTCAAGCCTATGAACACTAAGGATCTTCCCTGGAGGCTTCAAAGACCAAGCTACCACCAATACTTGTGGGTTTCTACTTTCCATAACTGTGACAGAGTAGATTTATTGCTTTCAGCCAGCCTTTCTATGGTGCTTAGTCACAGCAGCCCTGCAAAGCTAATATACCAGGCCACAGCGTATATGCATATTCAGTTTTACTAGATTTTCTGTAATGCTTCTAAAAGAGTTGTGCCAATTATTTTCCCACTAATAATGCATAAATATCCTCACTCTTCTTTCATTCTCACAATAGAAGCTATTTTTAAACTTTAAATTTTTTTCTAATTTGATAAATGTGAAAATGATATTTTGATGTTGGTTTAATTTCTAGTTCCCAGATTATCTGTGATATTGATTATTCCCTTGTGTGTTTGTTTGCCTTGCAGACCTCTCAGATTTTTTCTGTTTTATTAGTTTTATAATCGTCCCCATTTTCTTAATTCCTTACTTGATTTGTAGAATTTCCCCCTATATCCTAGGATAAATTCTTTGTTAGTTCTAAAGGCTGCAAATATCCATCTTAACCTCCTGGCTTCATATATCACTTTATTTTTGGTGTCAAATGAACACAATTTCTTAATTTCAATGTACTTAATTTATTGATATTCTTGTTTATAATATAGGCCTTTTGCATTTAAGAAATTATCCCTTACCCATAAGTCATAAAAAATGTTCTGAGCTTTCGTCTAAAATTTATAATTTTGCATTTTTCAGAATGAAGCCTCTTTTCTTCCACTTAACTTCTAAATACACATTGTTTCTATAAAAGTAGAGGTCTATTTCTGGGCTTTCCATTCTGTTCCACTTCCAGAGATTATTTCTGCAGTATTGCGCCATCTAAGTACTATTTCTAAGTATGTTTCCTAACTTCTTGTGCTGTGTGCTCGCTTAAGGCCCTCTATACTGTCTTCTTCCCAAGATAAGCATTCTCTGTTATTTCTAAGCCCACTTTAGCATCTTTAAGTATTGGTAGAAACAGTATTCTCATTGTTGTTCAGTTCTGTTTTCTAATTTTTATTTTCACTTCTTTTGTTCCATGAACCATTTGTAAGGCTTCTTTTTGAATTTCCAAAAATGTGAGCCTTTTAAAAACTTTTAAGATTTTATTTTGCCTTAGTATAACAGTAACAAAAATATTGTTTCCGTGGTATAAACTTCCTTGGTATCTGTTTGGACTTACTTTGCAAATATTCAACTTATGCCTGAAATTAAATTGCTGCCTTTAATTCTTAATGGCCGCAGTTACATTTGCCTATTTGAGTAGAAATACTAATAGCATTTCTCAGACTATCTCCATTCTTACTAAACTTCATTGGTTTAACCTACAAATTACAAAGTGAAGTACATTAATGTCTTTTATTATAATTGTTCATTTGAGTCTTTTATTCTGTGCATTTTTGCTTTATATATTTAAGATCATGTTATTAAAAGCATGGAAGATGAGAATTACTCTATCTTTCAAGGAAATTGAACAATTTACCTTTATATAGTGACTCTCATTATTTTCAGTAATTCATTTTTACCTTTTATTCTATTTTACCTGGGAATTTAGCTAGATTTGGTGACACATGCTTCTAATCCTAGCACTCTGATAGATTAATGCAGGAAGGTCACCATTCAAAGATAGCCTGAGTAATTCACTGCTAACTTAATGAGATCTTGTCTTAAAATAAAATAAAAGATGGACTTGGGGATGTAACTCTTTAGAAAAGTCTTGGGTCCAACCTCCATGACTACAAAACTAAGACCAAAATTTATAACTTTGCAATATCTAAAATAGATAAGTTTCATTTTTTTCTGTCTAATAATTGTACTTTGGATTATTATATAAATTTTTATTGTAATAAATCTGCCCTTTATAGTCTTCCTTTTTATTCTCTTATTGTCATTTGTTCTATGGATCAAGTTTTATTTCATGTTTTTTGGTCTCCTTAATTTTTGGAATTTATGTTTTATATCTAACTTTTAACTGTTTACTCTCAAAGTTTTTAAGAACACTTGCAACATCAGACTACAAATATTCTGTGTCCCGACTCTCCTCATGCGTATTATGTGGAATCCAAACTGTTTTAGTCCTGGTCATGCTATTCATGCTATTTTTGCCCAATATTTCATTGCTATTATGTTTGTTTTGTTTTGAGACAAGGTCTTGGTTTGTAGTTCAGGCTGGCCCTGAGCTCAGCTTCAAATGCGTAGCAATCCTTCTGCGTCTGCCTCATGAATGCTGGGATTTACAGGTGTGAGCCACTATGCCTGGCACTGTGATATGTGATGCTGATTGCTGGTGGGCATGAGTCACCATGTCCAGTATTGTTGTATTTGGTTACTGGGGATCTATCTAACGGGAGCCCTTGCACTTGCAAGGCAGGTGCTAGAACCACTGAGCTAAATCCTTGGCCCCAGTTACTACTATGTTTTATGTCACTGCAACCATTCATTTTCATATTATCTTTATTACATTGTTTAGATCCTCTTTAAAATGGTCAACATATATTTTATTGTTTACTATTATTTCTTTGATTTTAGTTTTTTTCTATGAGTTCTTGTGGTTTGTGTCTGAAAATTTCTTTATTTTTTATTTCTTCTTGAATAACAATTTGACTATTCAGCAATTTATTAATTACAGACTTGTTTTAAATACTTCGAAGATGTGGGTACCTGATCAATTTCTATGAAGAGTTTAATAGAAACTTTAGTCTTTGTTTGCAAGTACAAAGTTTCATATTAAGGTATATGAATTGTATTATATAAATCCTGAAGATCCTGAATCATTGTTTGTATAGCTGCTCTTTGAAAATTCTATCCCATCCCCCTGGTAGCTGCAGTATTAAATCAGACTTTAGACCAATTTTAAGGAAATGTTATTTAGTTTGGAGTTTAGTGGTCTGATTTAAGAGTATTCATTGCCAAACTCTAAATCCAAAAACTTGCTGAGTACCTTTTACAATAAAGTCAGCTTCCAGTACTCAGTTAGTTACTCATGAACTAAAGCAGGAATGGAGCCACACTGTGCCATTTAGGCATGACATCGAGTTTTCAATGTCCTTAGTTCCTCCGCTGGAAAAATACATACCGTTTATCATGGGCTATCCATTCTCCATCACTTTTTCACATCTTCAGATGTGATAGGACATCGTATAAGGTGCTATAATATAACCTGTCTCCTTTGGACACATGATTCACAACATGTAAGTATGTGAACCTAGAAAAATTATCTTAAATACTGAGAAATTGAAAGACATAAAAATTTAAAATTATGTAGGTGAAAAAGCTTCCTTGGAGCAGTCTGTCTAGTCAGGTTGTCATCCTCAGACTGGAGGACTCTGAAAAGCAGGCACAGGTGGAATCTTTATTTGAAAGGGTAGGAAAATGAATATTTATCCCTTTACCTCTCTTTTGCAGGGAACTGCTCAGGGGGCCATTTTGTGTGAAGGGGTTTGAAGACTGCAGTCAGCTGTAGGCATTCGGAGCACTGGGGTCTGTATGCTGTTGACACTCGTCATCTGGCAGAAACCAGTGAAGAGAAGGAGCTGTGACCACGAATCTGGACAATGAGAATCTAGTCCAGACCATGTGACCTCAAGTCAGTGATGCAACTTCTCTTCTTCCATTTTCTCATGTAGAGAATACAAATGCTACCCAAATAATGCTGTTGCACTCAGCACTCTACCTACTTCCCCAGTAAGGACTTTTCAGTATCTTGCTCAAACTACATATAAATATAAATCCTACACTTTTATAAGAAGAGTGTATGTTTCGGTAGTTTTACAATAGAATATTTGATGAAATAGAAAAACATGATGGAGAAATGAATGGAGATTGTACCCATTCATTCACTGAACAAATAAGCAAGCACATCTAGGTGCCAGGCACATGAA
The DNA here is from genome assembly GCA_004026965.1 of Petromus typicus. Classification (NCBI taxonomy): domain Eukaryota; kingdom Metazoa; phylum Chordata; class Mammalia; order Rodentia; family Petromuridae; genus Petromus; species Petromus typicus. The sequence continues at coordinate 5,186 of PVIR01032537.1, forward strand.
TTGTTCTTCTCTTATAGTTTATTTTGTACTGGGAGAATACTAGAAATCAGAGAGCAACTAGATCAAGAACAAAGTATCAGCAAGGAGTGGGTCAGAGCATTAGAGGAACAATGGTATTGAGAGTGACTGGGCGTTACCTGAAGAGACGACATTCAAAGTGAGATCTGAATGCCGTGTGATAAGAGGGAAGCAAAATTCCAGGAAGTGGTTCAAACCCAGGGTAGAAAAGAACTAGTATGTTCAGACGAACAAATGCAAATGAACAAGAGACCATGGTCAGGAAGCAGGCAGAAGCCAATCAAGTAGGATTTGTGAGTTAGCCACAAATATCTGGCTTTTATCTGACTTGAGGACTGTAAGAGAAACATGTTCTGGAGAGGCAGGAGAAGATTTCTTCTGGAGGCAGTGGGAAGTGGGCTGGTTGGGGAGGAAAGAGGTAGAGACTGTAGGAAGATGGCTGAGTTTTCAGAGTTGCCACCATAAGGAGCTAGCAGCACACACCTTAGCTCCTCGCATTGTGGAGAGGAGGAGTCTGAGAGCAAGGCGTTGGTGAGCTTGGTTTCTTCTAACGCTTCTCTCTTTGACTTGTAGGTGGTTATCTTTCCCCATGTCTTCCTATGGGCTTCCCTCTGGTATATCTGTGTGTCCAACTTTTGTCTTATAAGGACACCTGTCATATTAGATCAAGACAATCATAATGACATAATTTTAATTTAATTACCTTTGAAAAAAACCATATCTCTAAATGCAGCTGCATTCTGAAGTACTAGGGGGTTAGAATTTTAATATATGAATGAGGGGTCAAAATTTAGCTTATAGGAGAAGAATCAGTGTGAGCAAAGAGGTGGAAGCCAGACTTGGAGGGTCCTCATTGATAACAGTGATGACACCTTAACTGGAACAGCGTACACACACAGTGAAGTCACAGCAGTCAGGTGGTCAATGGAAGTTGAGTCCAGGCTGGTGAGGGCTTTTGATGCTGGTTAAGGAGTCTGAACTTTCACTTGTAGATCATGATGAGCCATGGAGAGTGTCCAAGCAGCAAAGAAGAACAAGTATTGATGGTTAAGCAGCTGGTCACATGAAAATTGTGCATGGGAGAAATGAGTGAGGAGATGGTTTGGGACATGAGGCTAAATTAAAGACTGTAGGAAGAAGAAGGAAAGAAAGAGGAAGGAACGTTCCCATGAAAGAACCATCAGTACTGACAGAGATGAGGTAAGACAGGACTACAATCTGGGAAAGAAGATTGAAAGGCCCTGTAATATCATACTGGGGTTACTGTCAGGAGAAATGAGGGCATCCTTCCTAATCCTTACCCAGACTCTGCATTTTGCCATGGTGGAACCTGAACACATTGCTCTGCTTAGATGGAAAAGCATTGCTTCAAATCTCAACTCCTTTATTTACAGATGTATGCACTTTAATGTTGTTCAGCAAGTCCCTAAATTTCTTTAAGCCTCTGTTTTCCTAGATTCCCAATGGAAATGATAAGTTGCTTATCTAAATGTTTGGAAGATTAGATGAAGTAAAATGTACAATGCTTGAATCAGTAGATGCTCAGAAAATAGCAAATTCCTATTCTTTAGTAGAGCAAAGACCTGGGACTGCAAAGCAGATGACTCTTGGTACACATGACACTTCAGAAGGGCTCTGGTGGGGGGTATGGCTACTGCTTCCTGGGGCAGTGCTGGCAAAGGGGCTTCTGGTACAGCTGGGTCTAGTGTGTCTCTATGTGTGTCCATATCTGTCCACATTTCTCCTACATTGAAAACACTAAATCTCGAGTTAGGAGAAAGCCCATCAACAAACTATGTAGCCTCAGGTGAGTATTTGTTACAACTACCAGTGCTGTATTTACTGTATCCCTATCATCTGTTAGGGAAAGAATTTAGCAGTTTACTTCAATTAATTCTACAAGCAACCTTGGTTCTTTGGTTTCAGTTTGTAAGGAAGGAAATGGATTCAAATAGCATAGGGAGTGTTCTTGAAACAAATACAATTAGAAAAGAGCAGAGCCTGGTTTGAAACCTAGGCCTGTTGATTCTAGAAGTCATTCTCTCTCCACTGAGCTCTACTGATTTGTTTTCTTGGCCTCTATAAGTCTCAATATTTGAGCTAAAAATGGAACTAATTACTGTGACTTACCTGAACGTACTTTCCTGTTCCCAGTAGGAATCATAGGAAACAAATGGGAATAAGTATATCCTAGTTTATCTGGAAGCATTGAAAGCTATCCCTCTCAGTAGCATAAATAACCTCTTGACTACACTCATGAACTATGGGGGTCAGGAATTAGGGGAGATGGCTTGCCTTTGTTCCATGATGCTCGAGGCTTCAGCTAGGAAGATCCAAACATCTGAGTGGGAGAGTGGTTGGTGGAGTTATCTGGAGGTTCTGGGATGACTTATATGCTGGAATTAGGTGTGTAAAGTTAGCAACCACATCTACATGTGGCTTTTCCACCTGGCTTGTGATCCTCTCAACATGGTAGCCAGAGGTAGGTGGCTCTCACTTTTAAATGTGAAGATTCTAGTAAAGAAGCCAAAAACTGCATTGCCATTATAATCTAGTCAGAGAATTCATAGCAACACTGCCACCATTATCTGTAGGAAGAGGATGTGTTGAGGTTTAAGGCTGTTGAGACTCAGCGAGAAATTTCAACTCCCAATGGAAGAAGTGTCACTGAATTTTACAGATCTATTATACAAAAAACACCACAGGGTATAAATATCTAGGAAAAGTATGGGACAGTGACACCTTGCTATAATTAATGACATCTTTGCTTTTTTGGTGGGGGAAATCTTCATTGCCTAACATAAAACACTGGGCTTGAAGTTTCCAATGTCAGATATGAACTAGATTTGGTTTTAGACAAGCTTTTTCTGTTTCTTTCTGAAAAGAATGCTTAAACATCACAATAAACAGCAAAACAAACAAATTTGGAATTCTAGTATATACAGTTGATATTGTGAAATAGAAACTATTTAAAAGGAAAGAGGGTGTAGTGGTAAATAATGAGGGGAAAAGAATGTGATAGTAATAAAAAAGGAAACAAAGCTTATGTATACAGGGGTGGGGGGTTGCAGGGTGGGAGGAAGGGGAAAATGAGAATCAAGTCATGTCATATTCTGGTACAAACTCTCAGTGTTGAATGCGATGATGATGTGTGTTCATAATGTACCAATAAAGATTTGAATTTTAAAAAATGCCTTGGCAGCAGAACTGTCCTAGCAGCAGACTTCTGAAAGCAGTATTGAAAATTCTATAACTTGCCCAGTGGTTTTCACGTCATGGAGACCTGGCATTGCTTTCAGCATGCTACAGGGCAACCATAAAAGGCTTCTGTTCTTTTAAGATCATATTTTTGAGCTTTTTATTTTTAAAGGTAAATATACTTAGTTGCATGAAATTTGGTCATATAGAAAGCCTGTTTGGTTTTCTTATAAAAAAAAATAAGGTTCCATAAGTAGGTATAATTTATTTATTTTCTTCATTTAGTCAGTTTAAATTATTCAGGGGCCGTGTTTTGGCACTTAATTGGGCAAAGCATTAATGACCCTGGTGAAAAAGAGAGGGACTAGCAGTGCTTATGAGAGGCCTGCTCCTGCTGGATTCTGTTTTCTGGAGTGAAGGAGTCATTTATTTATTAAAAACTATTGACCCAGATAAACTGCCTGAGATTCATTATTACCTTGCAGGTGGGGACCTGGATCTGGGGCTGACAGTGACTAAGACCTTACATCAATCATCCTGCTCACCAGTTTTTGACCAAGTTCTTTAAGGGAACATGCCATGAGAGTAAAGAATAAGGAGTAAAGATTAAACAAATTTAGAGATTTGTATAACCACTTTTGTGGTAATTGGCTATTTAAATGGTCATTACTCAGAGGCAATGAAGGATAAATATTTTTTTAAAAATTTTATTGGTGTTTATTTATTTTCCATGCCTCTCCTCAAATAATCCAGTGTGGGAGAAAAATGAAATTTGGCAGATGTGAATTGATATTCTGCACACTTATGTGAATGTGGATTAGTTATCCAAACTTTTTGAGTCCATAATTGGACTATAATAAAGTAGAGAAAACAGTAGCTTTTGTGGCAAGGATAAAAAGAGGTATGGAATATACAACCCCCAAAGCCAGGGAGTGAGGGAGAGCCATTGACTTCTAGTTGCTTGATCCAAGTTTTGCATCTGCAATGGCCTGGGAGACAAGGCAAAAGTGCTCAAAAATGATGACTTGAAGCTCTTGTGGACTGAGTGTTTCTAAGGCTGAACTTCATCTCCTCTACACAAAGACATTGTTGCCTTTTCCCTAAGTGAACCAAATCAGGGTTGTGATTGGAATTTTAGGCTGGAGAGGTAGAGATAAGAATAAAACATTTTTGCACATATTGAACACTGGCTACGCATAATACACCGAGTGTCTTATCTACATTTTCTCCTTCACTTCTTGTAACGACCCTAATATGACAGACATCACACTGCTTAATCATTTCCCTCTGTTGTGGTTTGCTCTGGTTGTCCCCCCAAAACTTCATGTATTTGGAAGGTGATCAGATCATGAAGCACTGTACTCAGCACGGGATTTGTCCACTGATGAGTTCTTCACTGACCTGCTGTTAGGAGATTATTTATTTATTTATTAGAGGCAGGTTATTTGTCTGTTAGGAGGTCATTTATTGGTAAGAGGCAGGTGACTGGGCGTTTGACCTGAAAGTACGTATCTCTCTTCCTAGCTCTTCCTTTCCCTTTCTGCTTCCTGGATGATGTGACATGAGCAATCTTCCTCTGCCCAGGCTTTTCTACCATGACATTTCTTCCTTGAAGCTGTCCAACCACACACAGATCAAGCTGTCTAAAACTCTGAGACAAAATGAATCTCTCCTGCTCTTGATTGTAGTCGTCCTCCTTTAAATTAAATTATAGATGATTAGATAGTGACTGAGACAATCTCTAAATATAGTGCCTTAATGCAATGACCATTTATCATCTCTCTTGAAGCAACATACAATTCTGAGGTGGGTCAGGCCTGGCCAATCTTGGCTGGGCTTGTTCATGCATCTGTGGACCACTATTGGATTGGTTGATACTGACCAGGTTAAAGTGGTCATGGCTAGATGGGACCTCTCAGCTCTATTCCATGTGGTCTTCTACTTTCTGCATGTTCATCCTGGGTTTGTCCTTAAGGCAGCAGCAGGAGCCTACCTAAGAAAAAACATGCATGCTATGGTTCCACCGGCCAAAGTAATCACACAGCCCAGATCTGAGTTGGGGTGGAAAGGCATCTCCATAATGAATAGATTTAGGGAGACTTAGGGAGGTGGAGCTGATAGGGTCATTAGTGCACTTAATCTAACACAATATACGTTGTAGGTGTTTTGTTTTGTTTTTTTCTTTTTCTTTTCTTTTCTTTTTTTTTTTTTTTTTTGAGATAAGGTCTTGCTTTGTAGTTCAGGCTGGTCCTGAGCTCACTATGTAGCCCAGGCAAGTCTCAAACTCACAGCAATCCTCCTGCCTTTACCTCCTGAGTGCTAGATTACTGGCGTGAGCCACCATGCCTGGCACTGTGGTATGTGGCACTGAATGCTGGTGGGCATGTCACCATGCCTGCATTGTTATATGTGGTTACCGAGGATCCAACCCAGGCCCTTGTGCTTGCAAGGCAGATGCAAGAACCAAGCTAAATCCCTGGCCCAAAATGTGTTGTTCTTAACCTCATCCATCTGCAGAAGAAAAATGGAGCCTGGCAACCTTTTGCCTGTTGGACACAGCTCTGCCCCCTGGTGGTTTTCCCTGCTGTGTTCCTCTCTGTCGTTGTACTACTTGAAACTATTTTCCATTCAGCTCTATTTCCCCCTTTTCTCGTTCTTTAGTCTGAACTGAAATTTCAGGTAAAATGTTTGCTCCAGTTTAATGACACCAGGGACAGTGCAGCAGTCAGAAAGGTATGTCTGTTTATTAGATAAAATCAAGGGGCAGCAGATAAGGAATTGGATGAGCATAAATGGAAGCAAATGAGTCAAATTTATAGTCCTCTGTATGCTGGCTTTCCTGACTGTCTGGGTCAGCTTGCACCTCTTCATGTCACCCTTTCTCCATTCTGGTAACACAATCCAAGAAAGGCAAGGTCTCTGTGTTAGTCTGGGGCATTTGCTGGCTCTCTGACCTTGGGTAAAGGACTAATGACATCCTTGCATCTTCATCTCATGTGTGAGATCAGAATACAGCATAGGTGTTGACTGGTAGGTTAAAGGAAACTTGAGGTGATGAATCTGTCCTGATCATGCAGCCACTGTGATTTGTGGTTGTCCTTAAGCACCTGTTGGTGCCCACAGTGCTGAGTTTGCCTTTGTAGCTGCAGGCTCTGGGTGTGCTTCCAGGGTGGTACAGGAGGCTGAGCAGCACCAGGGCTGTTAATAGATTTTATGGCGTTGTTGAGTACCCTACAGTACACTTATTAATTATATGATGCTGTTGAGTCACTGTGGCAATACATACATTTCGTTAATTGATTTGTATATGCTGGCATCTAGCAACATAAAGAATATGCAGGACCATTACATTTACAAGGGATTGTAATTGCTTTTACCGCCCTCTCTTGCTTCCCAAGGGGAGAACACAGACTTTGAGTTGACTATCTCCGATGCTTATTAATCCAGAGCTTACTGACAGGGCAAGACGGCCTGACTAGAAGCTTAGAAAATACCTTTACTCAATCGAAAATAGATGATAAATAAATAAAGTCATTTGTTTCTATATTTCCCGTCTACCTTATTTCCAAAGTACTTCTTATGAACGTTGATTTGTGTCATTGGAGCTCTATATAGGTAAACATGGTCAAGGATTATTTTGAGGCATTATTTCATGTTTGTTGAGTGGCTTATGATCTTTTTGTGGCTGCAGATGTTTGAAAATGCCAAGAGGTGCTTGGTCCCGACGCCCTGAGACCTGACAATACTCTCTGGTACACAATTTTACAAGGCCTGACGTTAAGCGTCCTGCTCTCGGAGATGCAGTCAGTCACAACAGGAAGGTGCCACTTCTTGCTGCCAAGTTTAAATGTGGTCCCAACTGCAGAACCATGTTTTCCTTTTCTGATTCAGCGGTCTGTAGGCTCCTGAGAATCCGCTGCTCTGCCTCTAGGGATGTCTCGGAGCCTGGGCTCGGCCATCAGGTCCAAAGCGCTCTTCCCTGTGCGACAACTAGTAGCGGTTCTGTCTCTCCAGCACTGGTGTGCGCCTGGCGCCCTCCCCAGACCAGGAGGCGGACAGCGTCCACTGACCTAGTCAAGGGTAGGACCCGCAGCAACGCCCGCCGGATCTCAATTCTCCGTTCTCCGGGATCTTTATCCAAAGGGCAGGCAGAGCAGGGCCGGGTCCCCTTTGCCCTGGCAGACGACCTCAGGCCCCAGAGAACACTTTCTGAAGCAGCCCGCCATCCTTGCAGCAGCTGCTGGGAGCGCTGGAGAGGGGCTACCGGGCCAGATGGCTCCTTGAAGCCTCCGAGTCTCCTTTGGGACCCAGCTCCCGACTGAGGCGGGAGGACAAGACAGGGCCCGCCGCTGGGGTGCGGAGCGGAAAGTTGGGGGCTGGAGCCGCCGTGCCCGGGGCGCGGAGCCGGCGCCGGTGTCCGCGTCTCATGAATATGCACGAGCCCCCTCCCTCCCTCCGTGACGTCAAGGACCGTCTCGGGGTGAGCGCCGGAGCCGCTCCGGGTCCGCGCCAGTGAGCGCGGCTGCTGCTGGCGAGCGCGCGGCGCGGCGGAAGTACCGGAGGCCGAGCGCGGCGGCGACGGCGCGGGGACCCGGGGGCGAGAGCCGGCGCGTGCAGGAGGCGGCGGCGGCTGCTCGAAGGCGGCTTCGGCGGCAGGATGCTGCCCGGCAGGCTGAGCTGGGTGCCGCTCCTGCTGGCGCTGGGCGTGGGGAGCGGCGGCGGCAGCGGGGACAGCCGGCGGCGCCGCCTCCTTGCGGCCAAAGGTGGGTGCTGGGGAAGTTTCGTCTCGCAGGAGCAGCTGGGGCGTGAGGGTGCGGACGGCCGGGCGTGAGGGTGCGGACGGCCGGGCGGCTCGAGCTGGCGCCGCCCGCCCTCGCCCCGCGGCTGCTCCGGCCTCGGCGCGCCCAGGATGCGAAGTCGGCGCGCGGCGAGGCGGGCCCAGCCCTGGGCGGGGCCGGGGCCGAGGAGGAAGCGGGGTCCGCGGAGTCCGGACAACTTCGGGGGCCTGTTCCCGCGTGAGGGTGCCGCGGACTGCGGCCCAAGGGAGGCGGGAGCGGGGCGCTGGCAGCCGCGGGAGGAAGCGCAGGTGTCTCTCGTGCAGGGAAGTCTCTACGTAGGTCCCCGAAGGAGCGAGCCGGGCTGTACTGGTCTCCCAGGCCAAGGAAGAAACGGAAACTGGCAGGCCCGGGCAAGCACCGCCTGGCACTCCGTGAGAGCCCCTGGGATGGCTCTGGCTCCCCTGGGAATGCCGGCCTCCCGCGGGCGGCGGAGTCCGGACGCCGCGCGCGATAGGGAGCCCCCACGGCCTCTCCGACCCCAGCGGGGCTCCCGAGGTCCGAGGCACAGGCCCTGGCATCCCTCCCTCGTCCATCCCGCGGATTTGAAGGTCTTGACCTCCTCGCCCCCGCTTCCCGGAAAAAGAAAAGCTAGATCCCAGGGCACGCCGGGTGCTGTCAGGCGAGCTTAGAAGCTGAGATCTCCGTACTTTGACAGCTGCCTTGGGGCGCCGGGCTGAGCGCCGGGACGAGGTGCCTGGCGGGCGGGTCAGAAACACAATCACGTGCTAGGCGGGCGGAGGACGCTCGGGAAAGCAGGCTGGCCCGGGGCGGCGGTGTGGTGGGCGCCGCGGAGACTGTCGCAGATCCGGGCTGGAGCGCTCAGCCTCGCGGTAACTTGTTGATTCTCTGCGCTGTTGAGGAGGAGGGCGTGCGTTTGGTTTCCGGGCTGTGGCCAGATCTGCGAGGTGACGATAGGGGTGGTCCTGGGAGTCTCGGATGGAGACCACCTGAGAGCGAGGGGTTTGCGCCTGTCCACAGCTTCCTGTTAGCACGACCCGATTCAGAGGCTGGCTTTGAGCCGCTGCGTACCGGCAGCTGAGGGGAGTGTGAGAGGTTTGCGTAGCAGGTAGAGGCACTTCTGGGGGCTGAGAGAGATCCGAAGGCAGGCAGGCGGTTCGGTGCGCCCAGTCTGGGCTTTCGGAACTGCCCCTTCTGTAACTTGGGAGAGATGAGAATAGGGGAATTTCTGTTTGCAACATGTGCAGATACATTATTAGTGATATATTTTTGAAGATTTTTAAAGCAGGCGTCTTGTTTCGTTCTAGCCTTTTCCTCTTGGTTGACAGGCAGTTTCTTTTCTTTTTCTTTTTTGAAAGACAAAGGAAAACTCATTGTGAAAATGTCTTAAGACTGTTGCTGTAAAGGAGTGACTGATACAAAGGGATCAGTCTGAGAGGCTGTTTTGGTGAAAATAAAATTTAAAAACGAGCTTCCAAATCTTTTAACTATTTTTTAAAATTCAGATCTTTATTGGTACAGTATCAGTACACATCATTATCGCATTCAACATTGAGAGTTTGTACCAGAATATGACATGACTTGATTCTTATTTTTCCCTCTCTCCCCCAGCCCTGTAACCCCCACCCCTATATACATAAGCTTTGTTTCCTTTTTTCTTTATTACTGACATATTCTTTTTCCCCTCGTTACTTACCCCTACACCCTCTTTCCTTTTAAATATTTTCTATTTCACAATATCAACTATACACACTACAACTCATTTACAACTTCATTTTCTCATACCAGAGAAAAGATCTTTTGCCGTCCTCTAATGAAGACAAAGCAGGCAAACTACATGGAGGGGGGGATTTCCCCTCACCCTGTAGCAGAACAAAATAGCATATTTATAAGCAGGTTCTTCAAACAGGAGAGCTCACAGCAGGGGAACGGGAAAGTCTTTGGGGAAGAGGACCCTGGGGCGTGATACGCTGCTGAGCTTTTGGGTCAGAAGGGAAAGGTGAAAGAGCGAAAGAGAACATTCAAAAAGAAGAGAAATAAAATCCAGCCTCTCAGTGTTGCAGTTTTTGTGAATGATTTTGTGCATTTTAACTAATGTCATTCACCTCCCTCTCATAGAATGCACCAATTTCGTGGCTAAAACTAGCATTCGTCTTTCAATGTAAAAAGTTTCCTGACTGTGCAGAGTGAGAGTTCACTCTCTGAATTCCTCCTGTTCGCTCTCTTTTTCCCCTTCCAACCACTGGGAGGCTGCAAAGAGCATCGTTTGCAGCATTTTAAAAGATAAATGCATGTTTGATCACAACAAAGACATTTTATTATGACACTTTAGTTGGTATTTACAGAACTGACTTTATTAAAATGCAGTTGCATTTTACATTTCTAAATCATATAATCTCTTAAGAACATTTGAGATAATAAAGCTATATGCTTATGATATAATGCACTCTGCCTCCAACTGTGGCATTTTTAAGGTCCATATCATTGGTCCCATCACACACACCTCAAAAAAATAAAGCCTCAGGAAAGCACGTGGAAGAGATGGAATCAAAATAGCTTTTCTTCTTCCGTATATTCCTGTATCCATGTACAGAAAAAACTGGAGACGTGGAACCGAGCTGGTTGGCAGACTTGGTTATGGCCCTGGAAAATGCCTCCAAAGTGTGAGCTCCCAGCCTCGGGGTGATGTGAGATGTTGTTAGTGATTCACAGTGTGCCCTACCACGACGTGTCTTGGCTCTTGCCGTAGGCGATCCAGTAACTAATCTCAGACAATAGTTTGGAGTTTTTGTCTGATCGGTGCACTTTACATACAAACATATTGCCAATTTTAGAGATAGTACACTGCCCAGGCAGTGTATATAATGTATACATTAAAACCCTTTGTCTTCACTTCCCTATATCTGGGCTGTTCAAAAAGATAAATGCTTCATGAATTCCTTGAACAGATCCGATTACATGCATGTGCTTTATGAACAAAGGCGGTTTGAGATGACATTTTGGACCCAAGAAGTCTTTGTGGCTGAGGAAGACATCTCTAATTCAAGGTAAAGTAAAGAAAACCCTGAAAGCTAAGCAGGTACCTTAAAATTTGTAGGGAATTGGGTGGAAAAGCAGCGCTCTTTTGATCCCAAGGACATGGGACACAGTCACTTTTTAGTTCTCAATTTTCAGGCTGAGAGCTTGTTCAGGACAATCCTTTAGTACAGACTGTTGGTTACTGTAATGCTCACATGTGTGCCCAGAGTCTGGCCCGGTTCTCTGGAAGCTTCTAAGCAGACAGCAGAAGACTATCCTCTGGCCCCTTCCAACTTTGCTCTTCTTCAGTGAGCTTTTCATCTAGTTGGAGCAACAATTTTTAGGTGGAAATTTTAAGGAGATGACAGCAGGCAGAATTTGTCTAAAGTAGAATAATAAGTGATAGTGACAAAGGCAAGGGAGATGGGGTGGGTAAGATGGGCTTACAAATGCAGCTGTAGGGAGAGGAGAGCATGAATTAGAAGGGTAACGGAAATAGAGTGTTGTAACTACTGCTGTATGTGGAACTCTGCCTTGGTGTGTTAACAAGCACCATGTTTATCCTATTGCATGGGCTGTCTCTTATGACACATGCAGAGCCACTGTTAGCCCGTTCCGTGTGTGAAGTTACAGAATCTGAGAGTGAGCATATGACCTGCCAAGAACTTCAACCAGGCCATGCAGCACTGCCGTGAGAACACGGCCCACTATGCCTGTGCCTGCTGATGTCCTTACTGGATATTCTTCCTCTGGGATTGAAAGCAGATCTGAGGATCCCAGGGAAGCTGAGCTGTCCCTCCAAGTCCTGCGCACAGTGGCATGAGGCTCCAGGCTGGTGTACAAAGGGCATGGAGGTAAAATGAGGGATGATGGCCATGCTTTCATATGTGGGAACCGGTGTGCTTGCTGGGGACAGCAGCTTTATCCTCCTCCCTATACATTAAGAAAGTACCCTTGAATATTCCACATTTCCCTTGCAGAATCTCTGGTAAAGACACAGGTAGGATGGAATTCTGTGTTTAATCATCCTGGCCAACCAGCATATGTCTTCTAGGGGTCAGACGGGTAAGAAGCAGATGTCCAGAGTCCCTCTGCAGCACTATACGTCAGAGGCCATACTCTGACCTGCATTCACCCTCAGTAATCTCTGGTTTCTGGACAGGAACTCCCTCTTTTTCTGCCTGGACCTTGGGTTCTGATTAGAAGGTCATCTGTCTGCTTAATTCCCACTGTAACTCAAGATGTGGTCAGACTCAGACGTGGCCTTTCCCAGCAGCCTTCTGGGCTGGTGAGTGACAGACAACCGTGCTTCTTCCCCTCGTATGTGAGTTTCCTTTCTTGATGCCAGGGCTGGTCTGTGGCCCCTGAGAGCTGTGGTCCCCCCACAGCTGTATCTAAATGTTGTATCTAAATGCCTGGCTGTGAGACAGGAGCTGAGAAGTCAATAGTGTTTTTGCTTAATGAATGCATTTCTTGACATAGATATTTTAGACTTTTCTCAAATCAAAATTTGGGCTTAATCACCAGAGAAACTTGGGTTCCAATCCTAACTCTATCACTTCTGTAACCATTTAAGCCTGTTTCTCTGCATATAAAATGGGGATACAGAGACCTACTTTGCTAGTTATGGTGTCATGATAGTACTTAGAAACACTTAGCTGTCTGTGGTATGTAGAAGTTTCTAACTATACATAAGTAATTATTGGCCACTTAACTTCCAATTCTATTGTCTTAAATTTGTTGGAATTTCTTTTTTTAGGCAATTTAATAGCTTTACATATATCTTTCTCAACTCAAATTCTTTTCCTTTTGTTTCTCTATTTCTCGACATCTCTTGCTCTTTTTTGTATGTGGGTGTATGTACATATGTAAGTTCCACATACAAATGCACATGCACACCTGTATTTGTGTTGAATTATTTATAAAACCATCTGTTTTTTCCACTGGCCTGTGAATGCCTTTGAAAATGGGGTCACCACCTCAATCTTCTCAAGTGGCCTGGGACTTAATGCAGGACCAGCTCAGAGGAGGGGCACAGAGTTTGCTATGCAAATAGACAACCCTGTCTCCCCGAGGCAGTGCCAGAGGCATGAGAGGTTTTGGACTCTGGAGGAAGAGCTAATGGGCCGCGATGTGGGGAATGGAGACCACCTGCACTGTTGGCGCTTTCCTCCCAGCCTGTGGTCACGGACTGCAGAAGCATTCTGTCTTCTTTATGGCATTCTTAGCATTCGTGATGCTGTGTGCTCACATGAAAGGGGTGACTCAAACTAGGAGAAAGAAATAACAGCTTGAGACAGAGGCTTATTTTATTTTTTATTGTGTAGCCTGCTGCTAATTGGACTTGGTGGAAACGACT
>PVIR01032538.1:0-18528 GCA_004026965.1 Petromus typicus
TTCCATTGTTTTCATGCTCTCCAATGTATGGTCATTACCTGAATCAGAAGTGGTACCATCTCCATCCACATACATGTGACTATCACTGATGAACTGTGATATGTATATTGTTAGCTTTATGGATAACACAATGATCATTCCATTGGAGACAGCTTATTTTATCTTATATGATTTTCCAGCAATATTAAATTGAAATATAATGTAGTGAAGTGAATTGCTCATAAAAATATTCTAAAGAATAACAGATTCAAAAAAATAGACAAATTTACCATCACCAAATTTCCTGTATTTTTACTCTCACAAATCCAGAAAGAAATAGACCCCAATATCCTCTTTTTAGCATCACTGTACTCTAGTGTTGCTTCGTCAAACAATTTTCCTTATGGTTCTTTTGCAATTTTTCAGTGTCTATGATTTAAAAATCTAGAACATAAGTTTTACATGCAAAATGTTCATTAGCAAGATTTTTCACTTCAGCAAGATTATAGACTAACAGCCACCAATTTACAGTAGTAATGCTAGTGGTAAACATCTGTTTCTCCTCCTTCAATCCTCTGCAGATGTGCAGTCACTGTGGGACCCCGACCGCTGAAGCTATTTGTAGAGACTGTGCTTCAGTGTGCTGCATTACAGGACCAGTGCAGAAATATAACCCTTGCTCAGACTCTGTTGTCTAAATTGATGGCAGAAATATGAGAAAGAAAACTCAAATGCTGGAGTATGTCAATGTCTCTTCTTTCATCCATTCCACAAAACATTTACCAAAGCACGGGATAGAATTGTACCATGATACTTCCATGAAGGATAATAGGAGAGAAGAAGAAGAGAGTGAGTAATGATTAGCCATATGACTTGGTGTGCTGGACAGTGTCAGCCACACAGATGCTCTTCATTCACTGGTGAGAACCTGGACAGAATGCCCTGCTGCCAGCCCCTCGTCCTCATCTCTGACAACTGGCCTGCTCCTCTAAGGCCAGAAACACCACCCACCCAATCTTCAGTCTCAGCCTCCACTGCTGTGCATCATATTAAACTTTTTAAATAAGAATTACTAACAGAATAATGAAAATAAATTCTTATAAATGAAAAGGAGAAAACAAAAGAGGTGATTGCCCTGTAAACTGCTTAAGAACTACAGTTTAGGGCCAGGGATTTAGCTCAGTGGTTCCAGCACCTGTCTTACAAGCACAAGAGCCCGGGTTTTATTCCCCGGCAACCACATACAATACTGGGCATGGAGACTCATGCCCGGCAGCAACCAGTACCACAGACCACAGTGCCGGGCATGGTAGCTCATGCCTGTAATCCCAGCACTCGGGAGGCAGAGGCAGGAGGATTGCTATGATGTGAATTGGAGGCTGAGCTCAGGGCCAGCCTGAACTACAAAGCAAGACCTGTCTCAAAAAACCTAAAAAACAAACAAACAAAAAAACAAACAAAAAACTACAGCTTTGATCCTAAGGGAGAAATGTCATTGCGATACCTCCAGACTTACAGTAACACATTTCATCTTTTTACATTTTTTTTTTCTGTCTTAGTTTACAGAACTCTTCTTGGGGCTCTTAGAAATCTTGACGAATCCTACTACAGCTGCAGTGCTTGATTTGAAATTTACCCTAAGGTAATATCGTTCTCTGAGTTTGAGTTATTTTCCTGTGGAATTCTATTATAATGTCTATATTTTTCATTAGAGAGAAGCCTGAAATATCTAAATAAACCTGACATACCTAAGTTCTCTTTGGTCCCTCTAAGTCCTGCTTGCTAAGTGGCCAATAATAAAATTAAATTAAGTAATAATCAAAACATTACTTTCAACCTTGTACTGAAATATCCTCCATAATACTAATATGCCTCCTTTACATATGACTATCTTCCAATTTACTTAAATAATACTCTAGGGGCTTTCTCAATATACATCCTGGTTTAGCACTCATTTTCTATTGCCTTAGCATATTGCTCTTCTCTCTCTCTCTGTCCATCTCTCTCTCCTTTCCCTTATGTCAGCTAGCTGAAGAGTTTATAAATTGGATTATGTGTCTGCAAGTCCTGCTAATTTTATTACATGTGGAAAATCTGCAAGTTGGATGAAATATCATTTGCTCTATGTATTATCTTGCAAACTATGATTCATGAACAACTCTGTATGGTGTTTTGGAGCAGCTGACAGTGCACAATGGAAAGAAGGGATGGTTAAGCACTGGCCAGTGACTGGTGCATTCAAAATCCAACAGCATCTATGGTTCAAAGCAGTCAGATACCTAAGTCAAAAATCATGTCAAAGTCATTCCCATGGTACAGAATGGAAACTCTAGTGTTATCACAATGAAATAATTGTGAAAAAATATTTCAATCTACTATAACATATATGTGCATACTTAAAACAGGAAATAATCTTGATAGAAAACTAAATGGTTAAATCGACAATGTGCAGATTAGAAAGGGAGGCAATAGGTAATATTTCCTTTTTAGGTGTTTGCATTTTACTTCTTGACTTTTTAAAATAAAAATGCTTTTGGTTCACTTAGGACACACCTATAGGAGAGATTGATATTTATCGACACACCTTGACAGAGTTTCTCTGCAGACTTATCCTCTAGCTCAGTCTTACAACACCTTACCCTTCAGGCTATGAAATTAAATGAAGATACTTCATATTCTCCAGGTCCAATGAGTTCTCTCAAAAATCATTTATTATTCCCTTTGTAATTTTCCTTCTCCTTCTCTCTTATAAGAAAAAGGGTTTCAGAATAACCCTAAAATAATTTCAGGTTAGTGGATAATCATACTCATGACTCTCTTTGTATGATGCTTTTTCACCTTTCATCAACAATAAATTTGTATACATTTCTTCTATTTAATGCCTACATCAATTTTTGTTTTCCCAGCAATCCTGCAGAGGGATGAGGGGAAAATTTCCTCTGTCCTTTACATACAAATTTCATACAAAGAATTTTGAAAAGTAAAACAACTCGCCTAATATTTTACACCACAGAGAAAACCAAGGCACAATTTGTACAATCAGGACAATAGTGAATCTGAAGTCCATAATTATCTGGATTCATACAGTGTGTAAGCATGTTTTCCTGAATGCTAGATCACAAGGAACACTGTGCTTACTGTGAAGAAGACAGAATTTGTATGAATCTTCATGATGATGTTGATGATCATCCTATCTGAAAGCCCCATATCACTGCTTGCTTTTCAGAATGTTCACTGTATCATAATCTTAGAAACACATGTGTAAATATTGGGTCTAAAACCCACAGCAAAATAAGTGACAAATAAACATGAGAATCCAACTTTAACTTGTGCAAAAAAAAAAAAAATCCACATGCAACTTCTCCCACTATCTCTTACTATTTTAGCAAAATTAAACTATTCACATGTAGTCTACAATCGTGGAAAAAGTACATAGGCCAGTTGTTATAAATTCGAATCTGATTTTTCAAAAAAGAGCATCCCCTTAAGGAACTCATCTTTATCTAGGTGTTAAATATCTTCTGTAAAGTAAATTTAAATTTTGTTATAATCCTATAGCCTGTCTGTCAATAAATATGTTCCCTTCCTTTCATTAGTGATGCTGGTGATCAAACAGTGCCCAAGAGGTCCACACAAAATGTGGGAGTCATTATTTTATATTCTGCAAAGGCTTCTCTTTATATCTTTATAGCTAAAAAAGTTCATTTTCACATGAGTTATATTAAGAAGGACAGAACTGTTACCCTTACAAATTCAAAGTTGAATTATTTTGCAAAATAAAAAAAGAACTAACATTATCTTCAATTAGTAGCAAAAACTGCTATCTTACTTTTAGTAGCCTCAACACTACTGATAATCTAATGTCCGTATTGAAGAGAGAATAATGGGATTCACTGTCTGTAACTGCTCAGATTTCTCTCCCTTTTACTTTTCCCTCTCAGAAAATGCTCTGGGTTATTCTTTTCAGATGTTGTAATATTTATTTAGAGTTTCATTGTTTTTTGTAGTTTGAGTTTTTTTCAATAGCTTAACAACCATCACAACCTGAAGGAGAAAATATACCATAAGATTACAGTTAAAATGGATGATTCAGGAGGAAGGAGAGGAACTTGAATATGGATGCTATAGAGATTCTGCAAACAGTGATGAGTATATTATAGAATTATATTATAGAAGTCACATAATTTTAATTTTTGTTGCATTTTATTTTATCTTTGTTGATGAATTCTTGCCTTTACTAGACTTTTTTTTAATCTTTATTGGTACATTACATATATGCATCATGATTGCACTCCATAATGGGGATTTGTACCAGTATAAGACACAACTTAATTCTCATTTTTTCCCATAGCCCTACCCACCCGACCGCCCCCCCATATACATAAAATTTGTTTCCTTACTTTTTTGTTACAATCTCATCATTTTTCCTCCTTCTTCTTTTTTTACATTGAGCATTTTCTATTTCATAATATATAACATACAATTCTAGAACTCATTTACATCTTTATTTTCTCATACAAGAGAAAAGATGTGATATTTACCTATCTGTGACCTATTTATTTCACTTATGAGGATATCCTCAAGGTATGTCCATTTAGGTATAAATGATTCAAACTTTTCATTTTTATGGCAGAGTAATACTCCATTCTGTAGAAGAACCACAGCTTTTATATCCAGTCTCCAGTTGATGGGCACTTGGGTTGTTTCCAAGATGTAGCAATCACAAATTGGGCTGCTATAAACATGGGTGCACATATGTCACTGTGATATGAGTCTTTTAATTCTTGTGTGTATATGCCTAGCAGAGTTATGGCTGGGTCAAATGGGACCTACAATCCTAGCTTTTTGAGGAATCTCCAAACTGATCTCCACAAGGGATGTACGAGTCTACAGTCCCACCAAGAGTGGACAAGGGTTCCTTCTTCTCTGCAGCCTCACCAACATTTACCATTGGCTGATTCTGAAATAGCAGCCATACCATGTGGAGTGAGATGAAATCTCACTGTTATTTTCAGCTGCATCTCTCAAATGACTAATGATGTTGAGCATTTCTTCATATGCATCTTAGCTGCTCTTACTTCTTCCTCTGAAAAATATCTGTTCATTTCAAATACCCATTTTTGAATTGGGTCATCAAATTTGGGTGGGCTGATTTTTTTGAGCTCTTTATACATTCTAGATAGTAGCCCTTTGTCTGAGGAATATCTGGTAAAGATTTTTTCCCACGTTGTTGGTTGCCTCTTTGCACTGTTGGTGGTTTCCTTTGCCATGCAGAAGCTTTTTAAAAGAATGAGGTCCCATTTGTTGATTTCTTCAACTAATTCCTGTGCTATAGAAGTTTTGTTCATGAAGTCTTTCCCTAAGCCAATGTCTTTGAGAGTTTTACCTAAACTGTTCTGCAGAGGTTTAGAGTGTCTGTTTTAATATTTATGTCTCTTATCCACTTTGATTTTAGCTTGGTACACGGTGAAAGAGTTAGATCCAGTTTTAGTCTTTGGCAAGTTAAAGTCCAGTTTTTCCAGCACCATTTGTTAAAGAGGCTATCTTTCCTCCATTGAGGATTTTTGGTTCCTTTGTCAAAGATGAGGAGGCTCAGTGTATCTGGAGTAGTTTCTGCATCCTCCAGTCTACTCCATTGATCCTCGGGTCTGTTACTTTGCAGTATCATTCAGGTTTTATCACAGTGGCTTTATATTATAGTTTCAGATTCGGAGTTGTGATACCACCCACCATGTCCCTGTTGCTTAGAATTGCTTTGGCTATTCTAGGTCTTTTGTGGTTCCAGATGAAAGCTTGAATTTTTTTCTCTAGATCTGTGAAATATGCTGTTGGGATTTCAGTTGGGATTGCATTGAATGTGTAGAGTATTTTTTGGGAATATAGCCATTTTGACAATATTGGTTCTTCCTACCCAAGAGCAAGGTATGTCTTTCCATTTTTTGATATCATCTTCTATCTCCTTTTTCAGAGTGCTACAGTTTTCAGAGTAGAGGTCTTTCATCTCCTTCATTAGATTGATTCCTAGATATTTTATTTTTGGGGGTGCTATTGTGAAAGGGACTGACTCTCCAATTTCTATCTCAGTGGGTCTACTGTTTGTGTATATGAAGACTATTGATTTTTGAACGTTGACCTTGTAACCAGCTACACAGCTAAAATTGGCAATTAGGTCCAGCAGTTTTTAATTGAGTTTTTAGGATCCTCTAGATAGAGTATCATGCCATCAGCAAATAATGACAATTTAAATTCTTCTTTTCCAATCTTTATTCCTTTTATTTCTTTCTCTTGCCTAATTGCTATGGCTAATATTTCCAGAACTATAATGAACAGAAGTGGTGAGAGAGGACACCCTTGTCTTGTTCCTGATCTTAGTGTGAAAGGTATCAATTTTTGACCATTTAGTATGATACTGGCTGAAGGTTTCTCATGGATAGCTTTTATTAGTTTGAGGTACAGACCATCTATTCCGATCTTCTGTAGAGTTTTGAACATAAATGGGTGTTGTATTTTGTCAAAGGCTTTTTCTGCATCAATTGAGATGACCATATGATTTTAGTCCTTAAGCCTGTTAATATAGTGTATAACCTCTGTGCCAGGGTTCGAGCTTACTGGCCTCCAGGTCCACGCCGGAAGAGTGCCCAGGGGCTGATTTTAGCAGTGGGCGGCTCGGGAAACAGCGACTGCAGCACCAAATCTGCGTCACCAAATCTGCACCGGTGTTAGAGCTTACTGGCCTCCAGGCCCATGCCAGAAAAGTGCCCAGGAACTGAAGTTAGCAGCAGGCGGCTCGGGAAACGGTGACTGCAGCACCAAATCTGCACCAGGGTTAGAGCTTACTGGCCTCCAGGCCCACATCAGAAGAGTGCGCAGGTACTGAGTTTAGCAGTGGGCGGCTCGGCAAATGGCGACTGTGGCACCGAGTCTGAGTCACCGAATCTGCACCGGGGTTAGAGCTTACTGGCTTCAAGGCCCATGCCAGAAGAGCACCCAGGGACTGAGGTTAGCAGGTCAGAGTCTGACTTTCTCCACAGCAACTGCAGAAGCACATCCAGTCAGCTTGTATTGGTGAGTAGGTGGGCCTGTTGGAACAACAGCCCCTACCATTGCAGCTGCACAGGGCCTACAGACTACTGGCCTCCAGGCCAACTGCACAAGTGAGCCCAGAGACTCTGTGATGGTGAGCAGGTGGGCCCATTGGAACCTCAGGCAATGCCATTGTAGCAGTTCAGGACCCACAATCTTCCTGCCTCTAAAGCAGATAGGAGAAGGTGTTCTGACTGTATTGATTGAGTGCCTCATATGGTGTGCTAGAACTAGGGGTTTTTCTTTAGGTCCCAATACATACTGCAAAGAACAACCCAGGAAACACTGCTATTTTAAGGTTCCTAACTATTAGGAGGAAAGTGACTTGCAACAAACAGCGCCAGAAAACAGGGTAGGTCAGAGATGAGGAAACACTCAAAGTCTCAGATACAAAGATCCTCACCTCAAGGTAACACAGGGAGAAGGGAAATAGAGAAGTCTGAAGGCCAGTCTCCAGGATCCTCAGAAATGGTAACCAAATCAGATCTAGTAAAATGGAAATCAGAACTGATCTCTGAGATGAGAGCAGAGATTTTAGATATTAGACTTTTTGAGATAGGGTCTCACTTTTGTAGTTCAGGCTGGCCCTGAGCTCAGTTTTGAACTCACAGCAGTCCTCCTGCCTTTGCCTCCCATGTGCTGGGATTACAAGCATGATCCACCACCCTTGGAACCGATGGGTGTGAGTCTCCATGCCAGGCCTTGTTGTATGTGGTTATTGTGGATCAAACCCAGAACCTTGAACTTGCAAAGCAGGCACCAGAACCACTGAGCTAAATCCTGGGTCAGCCTTTATTAAACTTAACATGTTAGAATTAATAGTATTTATGTGTTTATTTTAATTTATTTAATGTAAGTAAATTAGCAACAGTGAGAATCTTAAGGAATTTACATTCAAGTAGTAAATTATCCAAGTTTGAATTCATTTTTATTATGAATAAAAGTGATCTCACCTGATATGCACAAAGGACATAAAACACTGAAATAGAATTGTTGTTTTGTATTAATTTTAAATATATAAACATTAAAGTTAATATAATTTAAATAATTATAGTATTTTTAAGAATGATATTAATAGAAATACTTTCTCAGTTTCCCTTTCTGAGATTTATTTTACTCAAGCATAAAAATTTCTCACTCTGCATGAGTATAAAAAATATCTACGATTTATATCTAACACATATAAGAGAACTACAGCGAACAATTTGGAAGAATGTTTCCCACCTGACAACATGTTCAATTTTTTTCAATTTTTTATCTGTAAATTCCCAGTTTTTAATTTAAAAACCAAGTGACATTAACATTTAAGTTTTTGATTTGCAACATTTACAATAAACATGTTTTAATTTTGTAGTTTTTAAAAATATTTAAATTGAGGGCTTTGAAACAAACGAACTGAGACATATATTTTAGTTCCAGGCTTTAGGCTTCCAGCTAAGCCAAATCTATTTATGCTAATGATCTCCAACAGCTGCACTCTGCATTAACCGGGGCTTCTGGGAGGACTTCCAGGGGGCTCCAAATAGAGCATATTGCAGCGATCTCAATTGGAGTGCGGGAAATATGTCCCACCTGCAATGATTTCTGTCCTACAGAAAGAAGCTGCTCACTGTAGCTACATAGTACTTTAGAGGTAGAGAAGAGAAAGAAAGAAAGAGAGAGAGAGATATATATAGAGAGAAACAGAGAGGGAGAAACAGAAAGAGAGAGAGACATAAAGAGAGACAGATGAGAGCAAGAGAAAGAGGGAGAAACGGAGAGGGACAGAAAGAGAAAATGGAGAAATGGAAACAGAGAGAGAGAGAGAGAGAGAGAGAGGTCTGCTTGTTTATAGAAGTTTATTCATCCTCTTCACCCTCCTTTGTCTTTCTTCAGCTTATTGAGAATAATGAACTGTTATCTATTACTCCTCGTACACCTGAGCTGCCTTCTCTAGATTCTACCTGCTGCCTTTTTGTGCTTCCTGTGAGGTGAGCAGCAGCCCAAGGAAAGAACTAGAGTGAACTATGTAACATCATTGCTATTAATGAGCTTAAAGAGCACAGTTTGGGAAAATACATGAGTTCTGTAGGAAATAAAGATTTTACCACCCGTCATGCCAATGATGGATGCAACTCCTGAGCTGTTTCTGTGCGACAGATGAACAGTTCGAGACAGAGCTGGCTGTTCTGAGGGACTGTGTCAGTGAAACCACAGCTCCTGATGGATGACTGCGGTGTGAGCTTTGCCAGCATTAATGGTGCTTAAAATGCTTTGTCAGTGAACACATTTCCACACACTGGAACAGCGCGGGCCCAGCACTCTCTCCCTCAAGGCAGTTTTGAACCGACAGATTAGTCCAAGTTCCTTTTGTCGTTCAGCTTCATAACTTTTTCAATAAAAAGTGTAAAAGTTTTGTTATAATTTGATACATGATTCTATCTTCAAAAGAACTTGGAAACCCTGGCCATTTTTTACATAGAGATGTACCAAAGTCTTTGAAAGAAATCCAGGCAGAAGATAGACTATTTTATCTGGTAGTTTAACACATGGCTCTTAAACATTTGCTTCTCTTCCTTCTGTTTGAAATCCATGGACAGGAAATTACCATTATTAGATGGTGTACAGTTCAATCTGAAGCAGTAGTAAAATAAAGCAAAAGACAGAAAGAAGTTAAGAAAAGAACTAACAAACAAAAGAACTTGTGGCTCATTCACTGGTAACCAAAGAATGTTAGAAATTTCATTTACACAATTTAATTTTCCCCAAAATTCAAGTTTTTGATGAGGGTCTTTAGATTTATTTGATTTGAAATATACTTGACATGAATAATACTAGGGAGCTATTTTAATATTTTAACAGAATAAAAGACAGTGGAACAACATGGGATTTTGATGACAAAATGAAAGTTTATGAAGGAAATAAAGTGTTTAAATGGTGCTATACATCACAACTCAAATCTAAAATTATCTCCAAAATTGATCTAAAAGGATAACCCCAATCCAAATTATAGTATTTCAACCAGTTTTACAATTTTTTTTTTTTTTTTTTTTTTAAGACAGGGTCTTGCTCTATATTTCAGGCTGGCCCTGAGCTCAGCCTCAAACTCACATCACAACAATCCTCCTGCCTCTGCCTCCCAAGTTCTGGGATTACAGGCATGAGCCACCATGCCCAGCACTGTGGTAGGTGGTACTGGTTGCTGCTGGGCATGAGTCTCCATGCCCTGTATTGTATGTGGTTGCTAGGGAATTGAACCCATGTCCTTGTGCTTGCAAGACAGGTGCCAGAACCACTGAGCTAAATCCCCAGCCCCAGTTTTACAATTTTTAATATGAATTTTATTTATTCTACTTACTGTATCTTAAAATGAATATTAATTGCTTATACTACCAAAAGAACATATACATTCTCTGCACTATAAAACTCTGTGGTCTGTTATGACAGAAATTTAGGAAAGAATTATAGTTTTGGCAACATTGTAATTATGGCACAAACGTTTTGTACAACCGAGTCCAAAAGAACTGATATGTGCTTCACCAAATTGGAAAAGGAACAAGAGAGAGTTAGTAATGAACAGCTTCCAATTTAAAGCAAATTGTTTTTGACAATGAGACTTAAGGTTTTGATAACTTACCATGAAACCTCACCTAAATATGATGAAACAATAATAATAAAAATGTACCAGAAGTTTCTGGACATGAGCATAAATGTAAAAGGACAGAAGCAATTTGAAATGCTAAATTGTATCTTTAAGACATTAGTTATAGTCATTAACATTCTTTTACATCTGACTTTTATGCTGCAATTCTGCCCACTAGTCTTGTTTTATAAAGGTTACACTTAATACCGAAATTGCTGTCTCAATAGACTTTTTTTTTACTCTGTCAGGCACTGCCCCTTTAAATCACCTGTCCATGATCTGTTCAGAATCTATTTCTCTCTGTGAACCATTTCTGAGTCTCCTTCTGTCTATATGATCCTTGTGATTGGATGGTTACTTTTCCTCTCCATCAGTGATGTCACTTTCCCCCCACACTTTCTGAGTGAGCACCCAAATCTCCTCTCCCCTCTTCACATGGAGGCAGGGGTCTGGGAATTCAGAAAGGATAATTCTCCTGGGCTCGAGAAACATTATTTCTGACTATGGACAACCCATATAATTAGATACATTCAATAGAGAATTTTGCGAACTCCTGCATGTAAAGAAGTATTGTATAGAAAAAATACTTTAAGATATTTTCATGCAATCTGTGTCTCTGTGAATAACCAACCAATCCTATGATGGCAGACTTGTCCCCTGATCATATTTTTTGCTTCTCACAAGATGTTTGATTGTACATTCTCCTTCCTATAGTAGGAAGGCCCAGCTGCATAGTTGGGCCTCCCAGTGATGTAATCATCTGTAAATCATGTGCCTTACATCATCTTGAGTTCCAAACTCTTACGTACAGCTTACCAAACTTTCAACGTCCTAACTTCATGCTTTATTGTCCAAGCCTTTTCATTAAATTATCTATATTAAATTCCTTCTTTTGAAGAAAAACTTTTAGTTTCCATTTTCTTGATATGACCTTAAACAGATGCAAATGTTATCGATATCATTTTCAAAATGATGATTCTCAATTTTATTCTGTAAAGAGAAGTTTAAAGTATTAAAATTCATATGTGAAAGGTAGCCAATTTATTCATCTTTTCAATATCAGAATAAAAATATCCTTTCTTAACCCTAAGTTGGTATATAATTTCCCATATTGTCTTATTATTATTATTATTATTTTTAATTATCTTTATTGGTACATTAAATATACACGTCATGATTGCACTCCATAATGGGGATTTGTACCAGTATAAGACACAACTTAATTCTCATTTTTTCCCATAGCCCCACCCACCCTACCACCCCCCCATATATATAAAATTTGTTTCCTTACATATATTGTCTTATTATTAACTTCAGATACTTCTTTTCCTTAGGTATGCATCTGGGTTTTTGATTGTTTGTAAAGGATTTGAAAATCCATCATCATATTTCTTGTTCTACTTCCTGTGAACAAGAATATACAAAAAGTGTAGAAAGTAAATATAAGTAGATGAAAGACAGATGATAGAAAGATAGGTAGATAGATAGATATAGATAGATAGATAGACAGACAGACAGCTAGATACTACCATAATTTGATTTTCTGAAAAAGCATTCGATCTCCATTGTCCTTCAAATCCTAAAGTTTCAAAGTCTGTAATTTCTATATTTCTGTTATTAATATTTGTGACTCTTCACAGTGATCTATCAACTTCATTGGAATAAGAAGCATGTGCTAGATTGATAGAGTGTGCTACATGGTGTTCTTGAGCAGATCCTTGATGCCAACCCTGAAAACTCTGCACAGTACTTCCTCCTTTCCTCTCTGGTCTGTTTACCTGCCCTCTTCCTCACCTCCATCAACTAAGCAGCTTTGCTCCACCACGGACTTCTACCACATCCCTCCTTAAAGGCTGCTGACTAGAATAATTCTTTCTCCCTGTAGTAGCGTTAACATTTTATCCAGCAAAGTAGGAGTTGACTACACAGAAAAACTATTAACACAGAAGTGGCTGTGATTATACCTCACCATGTGGTTTAGAAATCTTTCAGACTGGTTGTGAAAGAAATTTTGAAAGATTTCAACAAGCTGCTTAGAGATTTGAAATGCTGTGAAGAAAGCCAGATAGGAGCTGTTGTCACACGTAACAATCTAGTCACGTTCTGCACTTAAGCCTGAGAGGAACCTCGGGCTCTGACGTGTTTTTCCTTTTGTAGAATTTGTCATCCTAGTTTTTGTTTTGAAGTGATCTTGAAGAATTCCTAGAGATTTGTGATTTTTTTTGTCTACCTGACAGTTTGAGCTGCAACTAGCATGCAAGTGGATCAAATGAGAAACCCTGTGTGTTTTCTATGTGCAAAAGCAAGTAAAAGGCCTTCATAGTAATGCCAACATTGGCAGAAAACTGACCTGTGGCTTATACCATATAGGCTGTTTCATTTTTATTGCACCAAATGACTCTGTAAATCTCTTCAACCAGTAGTTGTATTCTCCCAGGAAGCAGACTTGTGTGCCATTGGCCTCACCCTTCGGCCAGAGTCACAGCAAGGTCCTTAGGAGAGGGGGGTGCTGACTCTGAAAGGCATTTGGAGAGTCCACAGGACAGGCACAATCCTGGTCATCTGCCACTCGTGCCTCCGTGGTGTCCTCCTGTCCTGCTGTATGTTCCCTTCTCAGTGCAACACTGTCCTGAATCTGGCAGCTCCTCCTTTCTCCCCTTCCCTTCTCCATAATGTGCCAGTGTGGATGACGCCCAGGCATTGGCTTGGCCCCACCTTGTTTTATTATATCTATACTAACATATATTAATATAGTTTCCTAAAACAGGTTTGGCCATTTTCCTTGGATTTTTTATTAAAAACCACTTGGCTTTACCATTCGCTTAATTCCTATCCACATTGGAAATGGAAAATAAACAACAATTTTACTTAACTGATGGATGTGGCCTCTTTTCCCCTTCACTTTAATGTATAGAAAAGTGGAACTGTTTCACAAATTTCTTCTGAATTGAAAAAGAAGTCACAGCATGGAGGCTAATAGGAGTAAAACACGAAAGGCCAGCCACTGGAGGTTTCGGTTGAGAACAAGGATTCCACTGGAAGTTGAACTCTTCATTTTGCTTGCTACTTTTTTGCAGAGAGTTTGTCCATATTTTGCCATGTCCTGAGACTTCAAAGGAGAGTGGCATGAGGGTGGGAGGCCTTGGTTGGAAAAATTTACAGACATCCCAAAGTTCAGGCCATGGCATAGATATTTCTTGTTGATTTTTTTTTTTCAGGTTTATAGTGAGCATCATGAGCAGAAGGCTGAATCAAATGCCCTGGAAAATCCAAGAAGGAATCCTGTAAGATTTTGAAAGAAGTGAGGCTGTTAAGATAACTAGTGCTATTAAAAGAAACCACAGACTTCAAAGAATTATGAGAATAGAGATTCCCGAGAAAATATCAGGCATTACCATGACCCCACCAACAACAGAGACAGGGATGGAGAAGTGTCAACTTTTCATTTAAGAAAAGAATCTGATGTTTGGGGATCTGGAGACTGGATAAAAAAGCTGTGGTTCTTCTACAGAATGGAGTATTACTCTGCCATAAAAAATGATAAATCCGAATCATTTATACTTAAATGGACATACCTTGAGGATATCCTCATAAGTGAAATAAATAGGGCACAGATAGGTAAGTATCACATATTTTCTCTGGTATGAGGAAATAAAGATGTAAATGAGTTCTAGAATTTATGTTATATATTATGAAATAGAAAATACTCAAAGCGAAATAAGGTGAAGGGTGAGAAATAATGATATTATAACAAAAAAAGGAAATAAATTTTATGTATATGGGGGGTGGTAAGGTGGGTAGGGCTATGGGAAAAATGAGAATCAAGTTGTGTCTTATACTGGTACAAATTCCCATTGTGGAGTGCAATCATGATGTGTATATGTAATGTACCAATAAAGATTTCAATTAAAAAAAAAGAAGAAGAAAATAATCTGCTGGAGAAAGGTCTCCACAGAGTCCTAGCAGGTCAGGAGTGAAGCCTGAAAAGACAATGTATAAAGCTGTGGAAATGAACCCCAAAGTGCTGTGGAGACTCAAGGAATATCTACAAAAGAAAGCTGTGAGATTCAAGTGGAACCAGAGCAAGAAGGAGGACTTGAAGATCTCTTTTGGCAAGGACAAAGGGGCAGGACCACCTGAGCCTTTTGTTAGATCATGGTTTATTACCTTGTGCACAGGTTTTTAGATATGGAAGAACAGGATTTAATGTTTGCCATACTGAGTCTCTCATGCTTTGGTCAAAATCTTTTCAATCCACCTGTTACCTTCTGTCAGAATGAAAATGTTGACCCTGTGCTAATGTACCTTGGGATTATGTAACCTGTTTTTGAATTCTACAGAAAGTCACAGCTCAAATTCCCTATATTCTTCAAAAATAAATAGATTTGGATGTTTTAAAGTGCTGACTAGTTGGAAACTAGGGTAAAGGACACAGATGTGTAAATATCATATATCTTCTTTAGTATGAGAATATAAAGTTGTAAATGAGTTGTAGTATGTATAGTTGATATTGCAAAGTAGAAAATATTTAAGGGAAAG
This sequence comes from Petromus typicus, assembly GCA_004026965.1. Classification (NCBI taxonomy): domain Eukaryota; kingdom Metazoa; phylum Chordata; class Mammalia; order Rodentia; family Petromuridae; genus Petromus; species Petromus typicus. The sequence goes on from PVIR01032538.1 coordinate 15,224, forward strand.
AGTGTAATGGTAAATAATGAAGGGAAAATGATGTGGTAATAAAGAAAAAAGAAAACAGAGATTGTGTATATAGGAGGCGGGTGGATGCAGGGCAGGGGGTAAAAGGGAAAAAAAGGTGTATCAAAGGTTCATCTTACTATGAGGCACAGAGTGTAGCTGTAGAAACATAGCATCAAAATTTGAGGGGAAGTTTTTAACAGCCCATGTAATTGAAGCCATACATGATGTCTTGTCATACTAAGCACAAGTAATACTAAGGAGAAGTGGGTCACAGAACTGACGATTGCTCAGCCCTTTCACCAGTGAGCTCAGGCAGACTACTTGTGAGTGGAGAAGACACCAGCAAGTCAAGGATGGGTCTGAAGCCATGTTTAGTCCTAACCCATATTGAAAGTCATTGTCATAAATATGTAGATTACTGAAGACAAGGGTATGCTCACAAGAAAAATACATAATTTGTAACTCTATTAATTACAATGATGGCAAATGTAATACAGATACTTGGATGATCTCACAGTAAATGCTCTTGAAGGATAAAATGCATATTCCAGCTGAAACTGAAAGGGAAGAGAGAATATAACTATGTCAGGAATACATGTGGGTTTATGTTCCAGTTGTGTGATTGTGTGTGTGTGTGTGTGTGTGTGTGTGTGTGTAATCCATCACATTTACACAGAATGGAAAATAATGTATTATGTTTGGAATAATTGCTAGTAAATAGGCCATGACTCATGAATACAATCCATAAATGTGACAAATTTCATGTCATTTTGATAAGTGTAGTGTAGACAAAGATAAGAATTGTCAGTTTGTTGCCCGATAAAGGCTCAGGCCTCATCATGAAGATTTTAAAAACCTGAAGAAATCAAATAATCTATTCATGTAACTCAATTTACATTTTAAAGGGGCATTGTTATTAAGATAGTTTCTCCAGGGTAAACTGCTACTATATAAAGAGTTAAAATGGCAGGATTTGCTAGAACAATAGGTTTTTAAAAGCAAATTTAATATTCCTTAAAAATAAGGGTTTTAATACAGTGTCATTAAAATTTTCAAATATGATAAATGAGAAAGGAAGAAGCAAACTTTCATATTAGTTCCAATGCATATGCATGAATTTTCATGTGAGGAGGAACAGTGCAAATATTTATATTTTTAAAATCCTAAGAAATTAAAATTAGTAGAGAAGCACCAGCAAGAAATATAAAATCTGAGATTAAGCTTGGATTCAATGCAATGAGAAACATTTGAGTCCACTGAATAATGGAGATCGCTAATGATGGAAAGAATCAAAACTTAGGCTTCCTGATCCTTCTCAACCCTACTAGCCTTTGAATTCAAAAGCAAGCTAAGAACTGCTCAAGTTCAGAAGCTGACTCAAGGAAATTCAACTACCAGGAAAATGTAGTTGCAAACAGTCATAAGAGCAAAATCCAAAGCAGTTGTGTCATCCTGAAAGAGTTGCAGAAAATGACAATGACAGGTAGAAAAAAGGTAGTGTGTCTAGTACATAGCATGAAATTTGCCTGGAGAGCTCTCTACAGAGATCCTAAAGAACTACACATCTAGAGCCCAGGTTATTAGGCACTCTGTTCATAGTTCAGTCATGGATATGTGCAAAAACAATGGCACCAGAAAAATACATTCAGAGCTTTAGTCGTGAGAAATAGACACAAACATAACTAGCATCACATTTTCCATAAGTATTGTGACTCAGAAACATTTCTCGGCTTTCAAACACATTTTTCCCATCTCTTTGTGACATCTGAAAGTGTCATGTGAACACAAATCAAGTTTGGTACAAAGAAAAGCAGCAATGGGAGAGTTCTGTCCTTCCACAGACTCCTTCCTGCTGCTGCAAGGTTAGGTGACATGCAACAATGGATCCTTGAGAGCCTAGCAAAAAAAAATCTTTAAATCACAGTGTGCCTAAAAACACCCCATCAATTAGGACCAATCATATTGTCCTGTTACTGTAATATTATACAAAATATTGCTTTATTTTATAAATCCATTAAACCTTGAGATTGTTATACTACATGAAAAATAAGCTTCTATATTGTATGAGACCACTTTTCCCCAAAGCACTGTAAAAACACGAGATAAAAAATAGAAGAGATTGACCTGCATCCTCAAAAGCTGAAATAAAGTGCCATTCTCTTGTGTTCTTTTGTACTAGTTGTTTTGTTTTTATTAGTCTATTTTCTTTCCTCAAATAATACGGTTTACGTCCTCAGTGAAAGTCAAACAAAAGCCATGCAGGTCTAGGTTAGCACATGTACAGCATTCTGGGAATGCTATTTGTCCTTGTATAGTGATAGCAAGGAAATTATTTTCTTGGTTTTAAACCACTAGAGTGTTTCCAGGACTGTTCTTTTGTTTCACTTTTTCTAAATATTATGACTCTACGGTTTTTCTGTGGCATTCCTTTTGACCTTATTAACACTCTAAACATTTGGGAAAAATAGACATAAGAGAATTTTGTTAGAATATGTAGATTGTGAAGTGACAATAAAATGCATTAACTCCAAAGTTGAATTAAAACTACAGTAAAGCTATTTTTTTTCTTTTCTTATTACTTGACAGCTTTGGTGTAACTAAAACTTAGAGATTTCATGTTATGTTTTTTTTTTCTTTAAGAAAAATGAAAAGAATTTATTACACAGTTTGATTTTTTTTCCCAAGGTTCCACATTTTCTTCTACCCAGGAATAAAATATTGATAAGATGACAGTTCTTGGTATCATTGCATTTTGAAGAATTTTATTAAAAATGTATTGTTCTATTTACTAATTATATAGGTGAGTGTTAAGAGTTAATCTAAACCTTATTTGGGAAATAATGAGACTGGAGAGTTATGTATTATTTTGTACAACTTAGGAAAAACTTATCATGACACAGAATCTTTAGCACTTAGGAGTTCTGAGGCTACTCATTTGTCATTCTCTGGCTTGCTTCCTTCCTGTGACCTCCACCGTGATGCGCAGACCGTATGACAGGATGCAAATTCCAGTGTCCGTACTAGGGGTAAAACTGAAAGCAAACTTCCTTTATTCGGTTCCCAAATAACTCTTCTCTTTTTTGCACATGAAATTCATTCACTTACTCCCAAAGCACCAAGAATTTTCACATCTACAACCTGCTATATGATTTAAATTCACATTTGATCATCTAAGTCATTTGTGCATAGCATAATTATTCTTGGCTTATATAATTTAAAAATAATTTTTAAAAATCCACTTTACTTGAGAGGTAAGTAAAGAAGAAAAAAAGATTCCCTTTCTTCCTCTAAAGAAAATATTAAGG
>PVIR01032539.1:0-18567 GCA_004026965.1 Petromus typicus
ATACTGGGTGTGGAGACCCACACCCAGCAGCAACCAGTACCACATACCACAGTGCCGGGCGTGGTGGCTCACGCCTGTAATCCCAGCACTCGGGAGGCAGAGGCAGGAGGATTGCTGTGATGTGAGTTGGAGGCTGAGCTCAGGGCCAGCCTGAACCACAAAGCGAGACCCTGTCTCAAAAAACCTAAAAAAAAAAAAATTCTACCACACTATAGAGGGGGCCTCTCTAACCCCACTTTTTTTTTAATCACTTATTTTTTTATTATTTATTTCTTGGTGGTACCGGGGGATTGAACTCAGGCCCTTGTGCTTCCAAGGCAGGCATGGTACCACTTCAGCTAAATCCCCGGCCCCTACTCTGATATTTAGAGTAACACTGAAGAGATAGCTACTGGGTTCAGGAAAGCAGTATTCACTACTAAGCCCAAAGTATCATAGGATCAAAGCTCATGTATTGATCCAAGGTTCATCCAACACTTAACTTTGGCTACCCTGCATTCTCTTTGACCACTCTTAGATGATCCTGGTGTTTTTTAAATCAGAGATACTTATGGACAGATCCTAGGTTCTGGCATGAGGAGCAATAAGTACATGCAGATAATATTTGGCTTGCAAACAGATGCTAAGGACTTAATGTCAGAATGAAGCCTAGTATAGACAGGGAAAGGGGTTCAGAGAATAGCTATTAGGAGCTCCATGCCCCAACCAGAGCTACAGAGGAACGAGTTGTTTTATTCTTTTGAGACAAGGCCTTGCTTTGTAGTTCAGTCTGGTCCTGAACTCATTATGCAGCCCAGGGTATCCTTGAACTCAGAAATCCTCCTGCCTCTGCCCCTGCAGTTCTGGGATTATAGGCATGAGCCACCACACCCAGCACTGTGATATGTGGTACCATGGATCAAACTCAAACTCGAGACCTTGCAACCTTGTGCTTTCCAGGCAGATACTGGAACCACTAAGCTAAATCCCTGGCCCAGAAACAAGTCTTAGTTCCATGCCATAGGCTGTAAAATAGTATGAATATTAAGAAAGGCTGGCGCTTCTGAGACTTACTGTGCCAATTTGGTGCCCTGCTGGTAAAATACACACAAAGTCGGTGAGAAGGACACTGCAGGCTGGAAGTGGGAGCTGTAACTGGGCCTGGATAGTGGTACTAACTGTAGGCATGTAAGGCTGAAGCATGACGGACAGCAAGGCAGCTATATTCACTGCCACCCCTGTCACTGTGCCCGCTCGCTGCCTGAGGAAGGAATAAGATGAATCAAAATCTCAAGGAGGACACAGCCTGACAGTTACTTAATCCTAGTAGCCAGCCCTATCCCCTTCAAATACCTGTCAGCTTCACTGCCTTTTATCCGCTTCCAAGGCTCATTGACCTGAATGTACTGATTGCCATGTCGAGATACTGTGAGGATACTACGCAAGGCATCCCGGATCCTAGGGAAGGGGGTGGTCTCAGCATGCCAGTATTTCCACATAAGGATGAGACAGAGGCGTGGACTACTCACCGAACCTTCTCTAGGAGCTGGTGGTACTGTCGGAGCTCCAAGGTGATATGGGCCAGCAGACGCTGATCATCAGAGCTAAGCACCATCTCAGGCACACAGCCTCCAAAAAACTTAGACACAAACATCCCGGCTCTTGAAGAGTAGGGAAGAAGAGGAAAAAGGTTATTTTCTGGTCTCCTTTTAGAAATTTGACCCAATTTCCACAACTCTTCCTTCTCTAAGGATTCCTACCCAGAATTGACATATTCTGGGTCTTCAAAGTAAAAGCAAAGCTTTAATTCTTGGATTTTTGTTTTGGGGGATTTTATGATTTTTACAGATAAGGCCTTGGTATGTAGCTCATGTTGGTCTTGAACTCACTATATAGCCAAGGCTATCCTTGAAATTGTGGTGCTACTCTTACCTCTGCCTATCAAGTGCTAAGAGCGCAGGTGTGTGCCACTGTGTCCACCACAAATTAATAGTGTTCTTTATCTCCTCTAAGAATTTCACTCTTGATAAAGTTTAACAAATATAATTTAGCGGTGAGGGAGCAGTATTGAGGAGTGAATCCTGGCTAATAATTGGACATGTTAAAAAAGTTCATTATTTCCAAATGAAGTTGAAATTATTATTGTGAACTGCTATGAAACAAGTACTCTAATGAAGACTTACATGTTAAACATGGCTGATGATCAAACCTGAAAGACTAAGTAACAGAACTCAGCTAAAGACTCAAGCCTCAAAGAGGGGGACTGAAGAACCCTAAGCCATGAAGCTCATTTCTCTGGACTGCAGATAGGTAGCAACAATGGAAGGTGAGCCTAAAGCAACAGCTCTGCAAAATACACCAGAATCATCCTATCCCTACACAAAAATAGCTTCTTTTTTCAGCCAAACTGTTCTGGTCAGCAAGTGAATGTTTTAGCAGTGAGAACCCACTCTGGGAAGAGCTGGCATGGGACCCCCATGCCTATAATCTCAGTAGTTAGGAGTCGAAGGCAAGAGGAAAGCAAGTTTCAGGCCAACCTGGGCTACCCAGGTTGAAGCCAGCCTTGAACACAGACCTCCATCTCAAACAAAAATGCATTTGTGGACTAACTCTGCAAAATCACACATCTAGCTAACTACCCTCAAGCACTTGTGGGATATTGTATTTTGAAAGCAGGTCCCAGTTGACAAAACCAACTTTCTACACTATCCTTTTCTCCCTCAGTTTTCTGCCCACTTACTCTCTCCACATTTCTTCCTCTGGAAGGAGAACAGGCCTCTTCCCAGCTCGTCGGCTGACTCCAGTTCTTTACCAAGACTCACCTGTTGATGAAGTTGCCCAGGTTGTTGAGTAGCTCTGAGTTATTCTTGAGCAGCATGTCTGCCCAGGAGAAGGCGCTGTCCTGACCTTCAGGCCGAATGTACAGCAGATAGAAGCGCCAGATGTCAGCAGGGATCCCTGTGTCCTGGGCCATGTCTCCAAACACTCCCACACCCCGGCTCTTAGAGAATTTTCCATCCTCGTAGTTCAGGTACTCTGGACAGAGATGGAGAATCACCTGCTCAACTCACACTCTTTCTCTCTGTGACCTCCCTTTGCTTCAAGCTCAACAGTGCATATCCAGCACCATGGCACCTTGAATAGCTGGTCTACAGAGAACCTAGGAGTCCCTTCCTATCTATTCAGACCTTTATGTTTATACTTAGGCATTTTTGTTTGTTTGTTTGTTTTCAGACAGGGTCTCACTTTGTAGTTCAGGCTGGTCCTAATGTCACTATGTAACCCAGGTGAGCCTCGAACTCACAGCAATCCTCCTGCTTCTGCCTCCCTAGTGCTGGGATTACCGACCTGAGCCACCAGGCCCGGCACTGTGGTATGTTGTACTGATTACTGGTGGGAGTTAGTCACCACGCCTGGCATTGTTGTATGTGATTACCCAGGATTGAACTTGGTATTCTGCACTTGCAAGGTAGGTACTGGAACCACTGAGCTAAATCCCCAGCTTGTTTTGTTTTTTGCACTCAGTCTCTTCAGGTTCTTGTTTCCTTCCTCTGGGTGAAATTCTCATTTCAACTATTTCATTTCAACTCCTAACTCAAGACCTAACTTTCTAGCTTCTTCTTCCAAGGACTCCGGCAGCCCTTCTTCCCTAGTATCATTACATGTGCAGTCTTCTGGGGGTATTTACCTGTAGCAATGAGATGTTTAACCAAGGTGTAGTTGTCCTCAGCTCCAAGTGCTGAACAAGGAAAAACTAAGCCATGAAAGGGAACATTGTCTTTGGCCATGAACTGGTAAAGGTCCACCTAGAAGAACAGAGTCCAGAGACAGGTCTCAACTGAGGCTTTAAACACTAAGAAATGCCCGATCACCAATCATAACACAACCACTCCCCTACCCCACACCTTCCTCACTGACAGGCTAACCAAGAACTGCGTACTTGCTCTGGGTTCTTCCACCACCTCTCCCATTGGTCTGTATAGTTGGCTGTGATGGACAGGTAGCCAATAGTGGCATCAAACCAGACATAGAATACCTGGAGAGTCAAGAGGAAGAAAGTGGTAGGGACCCACACAAAGCCTTAGACGGCAACAAGATATAATCTACAGTCTATTCTATTAATCCGTGCTTTCAACCCTAAAGTGAATAATTTGAGACATGAATAAAGGTTAAATAACTTTTACCTTATCCTCAAAACCTTTTAAGGGTACAGGGGTCCCCCATTTGAGGTCGCGGGTTATACAGCGTGGCTTAAGGCCATCTCGAAGCCAAGATCGGATGATAAACCTGGCATTGGGGGTCCAGTCACTGCCTGGCAATGTCTTTCCCAGCCACTCCTCCAGCCGCTCTTCCAGCTGAGATGACAGACAAAGACAGGGCTTAGAGAGTGTTACATACAATTAACATACAGACATATATAGCTGTCTGGGAGCACAGTTCAGTAATATACAATAAAAAAGACTCATGACTTTGACATAGCAATTTCATTTTTAGGAATTTACTAACAAAAACTCATTCAACAGAAGGATTCACACAGTGTACAGATGGGCCAGGTGTGGTGGTGCATGTCTGTAATCCCAGCACTTTGACAGGCAGGCAGATAGATGGAAAACTCAATCTCAAACCAGGCAACTGAGCAAGACTGTCTCAAAATAAAGAATAAAAGAGACTAGGGATGTGTCTCAGTGTAAAGGTCCTCGTTCAATTCCCAATACTACAAAAGAAAAAAACAACAACAAAATAAACCTAATGAATGACAATAATCTGTATGAAGTATGGGGTGGTTTCCAGAATAAACTGTGAATCATGAAAAAGGCATAATACACTACGCTATCTCAGTAATGTAATTACACTCAAGAGAGAAAAACTAACCCAAATGAATTATAGGGGGAGGCAATTCTGAAATTATCTCAGATGTATTCTGGGAATTGGCCTAATGAGTAAATGGGCTGGTGCTTTTTGAGACCTAACGTACGCACTACGGAAAGAAGATATAAATATGAAATGTGAGAAAATGAGTAAAAATCCTGTGAGACTGGTCTGGAATTGTAGATGTTAAGGTGAATCTAAAATAAATGCTTAAATCTTTGCTATTAAGGGCCTAGAAGCAAAGACATTGTAGTAGGAAGATCTACCACCTAAATTTTAGACCCTTAATACTACTCCCTACTAAAAATGAACCTAAAGTATCTTATTACACTAGAAGTTAAATGCTTAAAAAATTATGGCATCTTTGGAGCTGGGGATTTAGCTCAAGTGCTAAGTGACTACCTTGCAAATAGAAGGGCCCTGGGTTGGATCCTTAGTACCAAGAAAAAAAATATGGCATCTCAAAAGTAAAAAAGACACTCTGAAGAGGCTCTCACTCTGCACTCAAAGTATAATTTGAATAGGAAAATAATTTAGGACAGAAATGAACTATGATTCATTAAAAAAATATAAATCTGGGCCGGGGATTTAGCTCGGTGGTTCCAGTGCCTGTCTTGCAAGCGCAAGCTTGGCATCCTGGTAATCACATATGATAGTGGGCGTGGAGACACACCCAGCAACAATGTACCAGTACCAGAATGCCAGGCGTGGTGGCTCACGCCCATAATCCCAGCACTCTCGAGGTAGAGGCAGGAGGATTGCTGAGTTCGAGGCTGAGCTCAGGACCAGCCTGAACTACAAAGCGAGACCCTGTCTCAAAAAACTAAAAACAGGGCCAGGGATATAGCTCAGTGGTTCCGGCGGCTGTCTTGCAAGTGCAAGGACCCAGGTTCGATCCCCGGTAACCACATAGCAATACTGGGCATGGAGACTCACCCCAGCAGCAATCAGTACCATAGACCACAATGCTGGGCATTGGTGGCTCATGCCTGTAATCCCAGCACTCCGGAGGCAGAGGCAGGAGGATTGCTGTGATGTTGAGTTTGAGGCTGAGCTCAGGGCCAGCCTGAACTACAAAAAGTGAGACCCTGTCTCAAAAAATAAATAAATAAATAAAATCTGTAAGTGTACACTTGATAGTAAATACATTAAAGGTAAATATGGAAGGGTGGAGCAATGTTGGCAAATCACTACAATAACTGATTCAGGTGGCACAGAACAATGGAAAACAACAGAGACATTTCTGCAGTGGTCATGACCTTGGAAACTAGTGTGAGCTTGCTGAGCAGGAAAATGTGAACAAATGTTGCACAGTCAAGAAAAAGCACCAAGATAATAGGCTCTTCACTGCCACTACAAGCTGAGGGATTCAGAAACCACACAGTCGAGGCAGTAAAGATAAAACAAAGAAGAAGGAAGCCAAAGGGCTTCAGAGCTCCGTGTCTAACCCTCCTGTCCTTGGCCTATGCTCCTGGAGATGGCTCCACCATCCTTGCTTCTTGTCCTGCTCACAGGTCTTGGCACCAGGCAGGACCGAGCCTCAGTTGAGCTTCCTTCTCTCAGGCAGCCTTTCTGACCCAGGGCCATTTCTAGGGGTTAGGACACTATCCCTTCCCAGGGTTTTTTATTGCTGTGAGGCTTAGCTCGAAGTACTGAAAGAGACTCTTTTTTTTTTTTGTAGTTCAGGTTGACCTCAAATTCAGTGATTCTCCTGCCTCAGCCTCCCAAGAGCTGGGATTTAGAGGGCTACATCAAGATGCCTGGCTCCTAAAAGTAACTCTTGTAATTAAAAAGAGGCAGGTGGGTGTACACCCGTACTCTAGAGCCTGAGGCAGAAGAGCTGCTATGAGTTTGAGGCCAGCCTGACCTAAATAGTGAAACCCTATCTCAAAAAAAAACTGATTCAGGAATGAATAATCAACTAATGCTAAATTCAGAGGGAATACTATGTTTATAAAGAGCAAAGTCCATGCAAGGTCTTAAGGTATATTTCCCCAGACTGCTTCTAAGTTACAAGGTTAAAAGTTTGGGCTGGCCTTGAATTCTCTATAGGGCCCAGGCTGGTCTCCAATTTGCTCCAATCTTATTTTAGCCTCCTGAGCACTGGGATTACAGAAGTGTCCCAGCATGCCTGGCAGGAGAAAATATTAACAGTAGATATAGTGCTATATACTTGTTACCCCTGCAGGCAGGTAGGTGGGAAGCTGAGGCAGAAGGATTTGAGATTTAGGCCAGCCTAGGTTACAAAGGGAGCTCAAGGCCAGGCTGAACTACAAAATGAAACCCTGTCTCAAAAAAAAAAAAAGTCAACCAAGGACAAAAACAGGCATATTTACTAGTGTGAAAAACTAGTAAAAAGTAAAAAGTAACAAAGTACTTGACAAAGTAAAAGCAAATAAGCTACACAAAAACATGGATACCTTAATCTACTTTGTATTAAGCAAAAGCAAGTGGTGGCCCACACCTGTAATCCTAGAACTCAGGAGCCTGAGGCAAGAGTGCAAGTTTAAGACCAGTAAGGACATAGTGAGACTGTCTCCAAAAACAAAAATCAAAAGGAAAAATAACCCAAGAGCTACATATTTGTAATTCAGCTAAGCAAGAGGATCACAAGTGTGAGGCTACCTTGGACAATCTAACAAGACCTGGTCGCAAAATAAAATTTAAAGGAGATCTACATGTGGTGGAACAGGCCTATAATCCAGCCGAGGGTAAAGCAGGAAGATTACAAGTTCCAGGACACCTTCTGCTACATAATGACTGTCACAAAAAAACAAAAATAAGTATGCCAGATGTGGTGATGCAAGTCTGGAATCCTAGCCTCTAGGAAGGTGAGGCATGAGGACTACAATTTCAAGCCCAGCCTTGGCAATTCAGCAAATAAATGAGAACCTGTCTCAAATAAAAGAGATGGTACAGTTGCTCAGTGTTAGGGGTTTCCCTGGCATGTGCGAAGCCCTGGGCTCAATCACCAGCACTGCAAAAAGGAAAAAACAAGAAGTAGAAACATGTTTTCATATGAATATAACATTTCTGAATATACATGAATAAAAATGTGTAGCAGTAAATACTTCTGCAAGCAGGCCTGGACTTTGGCTTCATGTCCATTACTCTATCTCATCCCTACAATAATGTGTAATTTTTTGTTTGTTTTTGACACAGGGTCTCCTTTGTAGTTCAGGCTGGACCTAAGCTCAGCCTCAAACTCACATCACAGCAATCCTCCTGCCTCTGCCTCCTGAATGCTGGGATAACAGACGTGAGCCACTACGCCCGGCACTGTGGTATGTGGTATTGATGGCTGCTGGGGCGTGAGTCTCCACGCCCAGTACTGTGTGGTTTCTGGTGATCAAACTCCGCCCTTGCACTTTCAAAACAGGCACGGGAAACATCTGAGTTAAAGCCCCTGGCCCAACATGTGTAATTTTTAATAGAAATTAAAAACAAGTAAAAGCGATGTGTGGCAGTAGATATGCCTGCAATCCTAGCACTCGAGAGGGAGAGGAGGATCACTAGGAGTCCAAGGGAGCAAAAGGAACATCCTGAAAAAAAGACCCCTTACCTTAGGGAGGTCCAAGAACAGGTGCTGAGAGGACTTCACCACAGGACACGACCGACAGACTTTACACTGAGGTTTCTGTAAAGAAATTGCAGCGGGAGATAATCAGGATCAGTGCTGCTGGCCAGGGAGAGGAGCTAACTATGGCGGTGCACAAGTGTGATCTCAGCACTCTGGAGGCTGAGGCAGGAGGATCACCAGAAGTTTGAGGCCCGCCTGGGTTATATAGTGAATTCAAGGCCAACTTGAACTACATAGTGAGACCCAGTCTCAAAAAATATATACATAAAATAAAAATCCTGAAGAGCTGGGCATGGTGGCGCATGTCTGTGATCCCAGCACTTGGGAGGCTGAGGCACGAGGATCCTCCTGAGTTGGAGGCCGGCCTGGGACACATAATGAGTTTAACTAGCCTGAACTACACAGTGAGACTGTGCCTCCAAAAACCCCCACAAAAGTAAATGAATAAATAAAATAAAGTCATCCCTCTGGTCTCCCATGAGGTCTTCCTCTTACCTTTAGCTCGACGGCGTTGATGAGTTTGCCGCACTTGTCACACTGATCACCCCGGGCCTCTTCATAGCCACAGAAGGGACACACTCCTTCCACAAAGCGGTCGGCCAGGAAACGGGCACAGCGCTCACAGCGAAGCTGCTCCACAGTATCTTGCAGCACAAAACCCCGTGTCAGCAACCGCTGGAAAATGTCTTGAGTGATTCTGCAAGATGAGCGGGAGATGGGGAGGCCATCAGAGGAGGAATATACCCCTCCCTCTGCCAACCAACCAGGTACCCAAACTCATTCAGTTCAAAAGCCGAAGAATCAAGCAGAAGACCCTGAGCCCCAAGGCCATCTACTCTTCATTAGAGAACCTCACTGTGAAAGCTCAGCCCCCTCACACCTACCTCCCAACTGCCCCATCTCATCCCTCAGCACTTCAGAACTGACTCTGGTTGAATCCGGACTAAGCTGCTTTGCCTTTAGGGCTGTGGCTGCTCTTTAGTCAATCCAAGTGTGGAACTGCACACAGTACCATCACCTGGCTATGTGTTTTGTACTTTTTAAGGATGAGCATTTCACAAAGGAAGAAAGAGTATATTTGCTATAAACACACACAGGTGTGAGAGGAAAGCCACAGAGCAGAGGAAGTAGAGGGAAAACAGGTAAGTCCTGTCTTTTCCTTCCCTTAGGCACTCCTGGATCCCCTGCTCAGAATTCTGCACACACAATTCCCTCACCAAGGCCGACAGTTGCCTGGAGTACACTTCAGGGCAGCATTCGGACCCTAGACTCAGGAGTTCCTAGGTTCGGGACTCAGACACCCTGATTCCTTCTACTTCTACAATATCCTCATTGTTCCCAACACCAGCCTTCAGCCCCATTTTCTGCCTCGTTAGAGAAAACCTACTTGGTCTGTTGTGCAGTGGTGGTACGACCAAAAGTATCAAACGAGATATTAAACCAGTGGTAAATGTCAGCATGGATGGCATGATACTTGTCACAGATTTCCTGGGGGGTTAATCCTTCCTCCATGGCCTTGGTCTCTGTCGCGGTACCATATTCATCTGTCCCACACAGATAGAGTGTGTTCCACTGTCGGAGGCGAGAGTACCTGGAGGAGAATCAGGTGATCACACGGGGGCATCTCTTGAGCAGCGCCTTGTCCCCAGGATCTCTCTACTGCCCGCCCTTGAAGTATCCTATTGCCTTAGGCCCCAACCCTCCCTCAGGTCTCCCTCCAGCAGCTGGCTCCACCTGGCAAACACGTCAGCACTAAGGACACAGCCAATGATGTTTCCGAGGTGGGGGACGTTGTTGACATAAGGGAGGGCACTGGTGATGAGCACATTCCTTTCCCCAGCCACAGGCAACCTGGTAAGACGGAGGAAGAGAAAGGTGCAGAGGGGAGATACAGGGTCAAGAAAGAACAAGCATGAAGAACACTCAGGCTCAGCCTTGTGCTATTATCAGAGCTCCGGGTACATCTGACGCCTTTCCTCACAGGAACGCAAAAGACAAAAAGCTCACCCAAGGACCGTAACATCCCCACCAGCGCGGGGAAGGCTCTGCCCACAGTGAGCAAGCCTCATGGACTGCTGCGTGTGCTGAGGCAACGCATTCCAACACTCATTTCTGTCCCTTTTACTACTGTGTTACTGCTCAATTCTTGGACTTCTAAACTTCCCAAGTACTAACAAACTGTCTCTCAGCTCTGTCTAATCATCACCACTGTCACTATTCAAGAACAGTTTTCCTGGGCCTGGCATATAGCTCTGTGGTGCTACACCTGCCTGGCATGCTTAAAATCCTGAGTTTGACCACCAGTACCACACACACAAAAAAAGTTTCTGCCTAAGGCTTCATGCAGGCTTAGCACATGATCTACCACTGAGGCACATCTCCAGCCTTTTTTACATTTTTTAAATTTGTACTTTTTTCTTTTTTGAGACAGGTTTTTACTATGTAGTACACGCTACAACTTGAACAAATTTTCAGTCCTCCCATCTCATCCTCTGAGTACTGATCTAAAACATACTTTTTCTACCCTTACTCTTACCTAACTCCTCTTGTCTTGCTTTTTGGGGGGTACAGGGTCTTGCTTTGTAGTTTAGGCTGGCCCTGAGCTCACTACGTAGCCCAAGAGAGCCTTGAACTCACAATAATCCTCCTGCCTCTGCCTCCCCAAGTGCTGGGATTACAGGCATGAACCACCACACCTGGCATTGTGGCATGTGGTTACCGGGGATCGAACTTGGGACTAACCTTGTGCTTGCCAGGCAGACACTGGAACCACTGAGCTAAATCCTCGACCACATCTTACATGTTTTAAATGGTCCTTTTAAGGAAGACCTCTAAATTAGTGTTCACTGAGACAGATGGAGTGGTGAACACTTGTAATCCCAGCATTCAGGAGCTGAGGTGGGAGGAACACTAGCTGTTCAAGACCAGCCTAGGCTACATCATGAGTTCAAGGCCAGCTTGAACAACATAGTGAGACCCCTTTTCAAACAAATGAACAAAAAACATACATTAGTGTCCTCTAATTTTTCCTGTCCTACCATTACATTCTTTTCTCATCAAAATCAGTAATTAAGGGGCTGGAGATTTAGCACAGTGGTGCCACTCCCTCCCTTGAAAGCACAAGGTCGGGGTTGGAGCTGGAAAATCAGTAATTAAGCTATGATAGCCTGTAATTCCAGCAGCATTCAGGAGGCTAATGTAGAAATGCTGCAAGTTCAAGGCCAGCCTGGGCTATACAATGAGTCTAAAGCCATCCTGAGTTACAGAGCAACACCTTGCCTCGGAAAAAAAAATATATATATACGTATATACGTAAAAAAATCCTGAGTTTATATGTATACGTATACACGTATTTTTATACGTATATGTATATATATATATATATATATATACATATACGTATATATGGTATTGGTGTGACAGTTTTATAAATTTCTGCCTATCACAGTAGAGGCTGAGTTCTATGAGTACAGAGGTCCTATATGCTATGTTCTCTTCTGTAGAAAATTTCCATATATAAAACCAAGCCCCAGTGTTCAGTGTGTACTCACACTGGATTCTGCTGGGGCCGAGGTGGGGGCAAACTTTCTAGGCCCTTCTCCCAAGCAGTCACAGCCACGGCAATCTCCTCTTCAGAGACGGTAACCAGTTCCTCTTCCTATGAAGAATGGATAGAATTCCTTATCAGACAAACAAACTCTCCTTGCTATTGAATAACTAAAGCAACCCCAAGACTCTGTGGATGCCCAGTCCAGTTGCAGACCTCAGGCTCATTGCTGACAGCCCTTCCCGCGGGTGGGCTAGGCGGAGGCTGCTTTTGGAGGTAAGGCCGGAGAGCCAGGACACCCTGCTGTCTCAGCACAGTCTCTGCAGCTCGCTGACATGGCTCCTGGGTACTCAGTGTCTGGAACCAGCTGCGCAAGGCACCCAGCTCCTCTGTGGGCATGGAAGGAATGAGAGAATCGGCAAGCAGAAGGACCTGGTTGGGCAGGCAGGAATGGACCTCCTCATCTCTTCTCGAGGTTTCTCCAGGGGCTTTCACTAGTTCTTTCAACCTGTTAAACTGCACTTTGAAATACACCCTCACTCCTCTATTGCCTGCTCTGCAACCACGACAGAAAGTTCCCTGGGGTCGAAGCTTAGTGTGAAATGACTGCACAGTTCTCACCAGGGAGGTAGGCTGGGTCTTGGAGTAATGGGTAGAGTGCTCCCCACAAAACAATGTCAGCTAGAGATTCTGCCTCCTTGGTTGGGGAAGGAAAAAAAAAGACACACAGATGAGACATTCATATTTTTTCCCAGTAATAACAATACCTAATATTCATTTAAGACTTGATATACAAGTACTGTGTTAAACACTTCATTTCACTTAATCCTTACAGTAACTGTGAGGGAGATATTCATATTATTTACATTTCACAGATGAAAAAATTTAGCAGAGTTTTAGTGTTTTCAAGGTCACACTACTAGTACATGGACAGTCAGGATTTAAACACTCAATACAGCCTTCCCTCTTAATCTTTACACCATAAGCCTTCCCCAAGTTTCACCCAAAGACCAACTCACCCCAGCAAGGAAAGGACAGTTTTGGCGACTCAAGCTATGGTCAATGTGAGTCAGCGCTCTCCCTACGAGGCCAAGGACATCTTCACCCTTCTTGCCTTGGACCACTAAATAGTACAGGGCAGCAGACAAAGCTGGCTAAAATCCAAGGGATAACAGTCAGGATGAGCAACCGCGTCCCGGGCCACCTGTCAGCCCTCATAACTTTGTCCTACCTGCAGTTCTGTTGCCTCCCATTCCAGCCACTGGTTGGTAAGGTCATCTTGTTCCCAGCCAGATAAAAGAAAGAAGTATCTGCCCAAGATGAAAATGACAGAAGATACAATTTGAGGGGTCCAATTATCCAGCCCATTTCTCTTACCCCTTAATGAAACACTGGCTATAAATAAGGTCACACAAAGCGCAGGGAGGCCTGCTTTTATCCAGCTACCTCCACACACCTAGGACCAATACTGACCGGCAGATTGCACTAGTGGAGAAGAGGTAGTTGCCACTATCCAGTTGCAAGACAGGGACTTTAGGTTGCGTCAGGAAGGGAACCACACACTCTGATGCAGGAAAAGAAAAAGGGGTGGGGAAAAAAAAGACATTTTGTCAACTCAGAGCAACACTGTTTCTGAAAAAAGAAGAAAAATGGGTAATCTTGACCCAGAGGCTGCAGGATAGGACCACTGAAAGGAGGTGGGTCCAGAATATGCTAGCGAGATCAACACGTGTTCAGTAGAGAACTGGAACAATTGAAAATGGCCAGGATATCTTGGGAATGATCTGAGGTTAGAGAGAACAAAATTAAGAGAACGGGGAAAACTGACAAGAGAAGCGCTTAAGAACCACTCCAAAAAGTTGGCTGGGAATGAGAAGAGGTAAACTGAAGTACAGGTCTGGGTGTCTTAGGAGGATGGGAGGGGCTTCCTAAGAATGACAGGTGTGCCTGGAGGTTTCCAGTGATACAGTGAAAAAGTCTGCCTAAAGCTTTAAGGTAAGACTGGGAAAGTGAGTGTTGGTTACTGGGATGAAGCAGGTCTCCAGAAGACAAAAGAGAGAAAACTAGAAATGAGAAAAGAAAATACTGAGGTTTAGGATATATTAAGGGTGTTTGGTTTTTTTGTTTTGTTTTGTTTTTTTCCGATACCAAGGATCGAACTCAGGACCTTGACCTTGTGAGGCAGGCGCAGCACCCCTGAGCTATATCCCTGGCCCAATATATTGAATTACTAAGCGAAGTAAATAATAAAAGATGCAGTAGGGAGGGAAGAAAGGTTGGAGTGACCAAGGATGCGGGTGAAATGATGGACTGGGAATGTGTGGTGAAGAGAGGGGTTTGGCCAAGTCAACTGCGAGGTGATGCCCGGCGTGCTTCTGCCCCGCCCCCGTCAACCACCGCCCACCAGCACCAGCCAAAGTACCTTCTGGACCTACAGTGCTGACAAGCAGCTCTGCCCGGCCCTGGACCCTCGCGGCCGCGGCCAGTACTGGCAGGCTCCCCGGGACACCCTCGCTCACGAACAGTCTCATTTCACCAAGAACCTCACGCTGATGCAACCGGAACCGGCCTCCCGCCTCTCAGTTGAGCCGCCGGCGCGAGGCACTCTGGGAAATGGAGTTCTTGGGGGTTTTTTAGTCCACTGCTAGCTTTGAGAAGCAGCCTATTTCTCCCATCGTGCAAAGCTAGGAAACAGGAAAAAGTAACCATCGAGACGAGACGGGGACGCCTTAGATAGGTTGCTAGCGAGGCAGTTATAGTGGGACGACCAGAGATGACAATTTAGGGCTCTTTGCTCGTTTGGATTTTAAGAGCCAATGGGCGGTGACTGAAACCAAGCTCTCTTCTTGTCCTATAGTTGTCAAGAGTGAATGAAAGGACTGTTATGACTGTGACTACTCGCAATCCTTGAATGTCAATTCAGCAGTGGCGTTAATACTATGAGCTTACTTTTGTGACCACCTGCAAATTACTGTAGACATCCTGTCAACTGAAAAGGATGTGACTATTTAAAATACTGGCAACACCATCCTACAAGTCATAAACGGTTAGACAATGCCATCAGAGGGAGAGCGGGGGGATCTGAACAAAAATGTCAAATTGAGAGGAAAAAGGCTGTTTCACAAGTGTAGCTTATGCAAGGAAGCACATTTAAGTAATTGAGAAAGAGACCGATTTTTACTCACCTTTGTATCACTATAACAATAATTAATATAGGTAGGGGATGTAGCTCAATAGTACAGTGCTTGTCTAACTTGGACCAGGCCCTGGTTTCTGTCCTCACCCTGCATGAACAAGGAAAAAAAAAAAAAAGAATGCTTAATAGCATTTATAACCCAAACATTGTTCTAAGCACTGTATATATAGTAATTCATTTAATTTGTTTTTTTTAAACTTCCCAGATTTTGAGCCTTTTTTAACTGGGCCATAAAAATTTTCAAGGAGAACTACCTGTGGTGGTGCATGCTATAATTCTAGCCTCTGAAAGACTGAGTCAGGAGGATCACAAATTTGAGCCCAGCCTAGGCAATTTAGCAACTTAGCAAAACTCTGCCTTAAAAATAAAAACAAAGCCAGGGTTGGTGGCACAAGCCTGTAATCCCAGCATTCAGCTAATGCCAAAGGAATATCACAAGTTCAAGGCTAGCATGGGCTACATAGTGAGTTAAAGCCTAACCTGAATGACAGTACATAGTGACATCTTGCCTCAAAAAACTAAACGAGGGCTAGAGATTTAGCTCAGTGGTTCTGGTGTCTGCCTGGCAAGTGCAAGATCCTGAGTTCGATCCCCGATGACCACATACCACAACACCAAGCTTGTAATCCCTGCACTTGGAAGGCAGAGGCAGGAGGATTGTTGTGAATTCAAGGCTCTTCTGGGCTACACAGTGTGTGTTCAGGGCCAGCCTGACCTACAAAGCGAGACCTAGTCTAAAAAAAAAAAAAAAAAAAACTGGTCATGTAGCTCAGTACAAAAGCAATGACTGAAAAATACAATAAAATGTTTTAAAACTTTACAAAAGGAGCTGAAGTATATCTCAGTAGTAGAACACAGACTTAGCACATCTAAAGCCTTGGGTTCAATCCCTAGCACCACTTGAGAAATGACTTACAAAGAAAGAGGGGAAAAAGAGAGGAAGAAAGGGAGGACAGGGGGAGAGTAAAGGAAAGATCTTTTAGCTTCTACTCAAGCTTTTTGGAGCACACTGGTAACCTCGAGCTGCCCTGCAGGAGAGGCCTCATGGAGACTAGGTGTCACAGCTCCACGTGATCCCAACATATGCAATAAATGTAATAAATGTAATATACCTATTTAAAGAGCCAAGGACAGAAACTATATGGTCATCTGAATAGATGCAGAAAAAGTATTTGACAAAGTTCAACACCCATTCATGAGAAAAATCCTACACTGTTTCTCTGACATGAAAGACCAAAAATGGAAATAAGGACTGAAATGTATAATGGGTGTTGGGAAATGGAAGAAAGTAGTGGTTGAAGGGGAAGGTGAACAGAGAGAAGTGAGGGAGAAAAGAAGAGACAAGAAGAAAAGTGAAATAGAAGGAAAATGGAAACGCAGCTTTTTACACATAGGGAGGGGAGAGGGCTTGGGATAAATTTTATGCAATAAAATTTATTCAAAAATAAAATTAAAAGGAAAAAACTTAAAAATAAACTGCAGTATTTGAAAATCTGTTGAATCAATTGTGGGTAGTAAGGAAACAAGAAAAATAAGAACAATTACATGCCAAATCAGCATACTCCATGTCCAGTAGACATGAGCAACTTTCTTTTTCTTTTTTTGAGATAGGGTCTTGCTTTGTAGTTCAGGCTGGCCCTGAGCTCAGCCTCAAACTCACATCACAGCAATCCTCCTGCCTCAGCCTTCCCAGTGCTGGATTATAGGTGTGAGCCACCACGATCAGCACTGTGGTATATATGGTACTGATTGCTGGTGGGCTTGAGTCTCTACACCCAGTATTGTATGTGGTAACTGGGGGATCGAACCCGGGCCCTTGTGCTTGAAGACAGGCACGGAACCACTGAGCTAAATCCCCAGCTCGTAACTTTCTTTATCATAGTGACTGTTATCATCATACTATGCTCTGGTTGTTATAAAGGGGCAGGAAGCATATTTCCACTAATGTCTAGCATGTGCTTCTTCCCCGCCTGGAAGGTATGGTAGTAAGCATTCAACAAATAATGAATAGAAGTATAACTAAATAGTGGCACTGGAAAAGAAACAAGTTTATGGGGAAGGTTGACACATTCAGTTTAGTACACACTGAATTGGTGGTAACTGAAATACCCATGGTTTTTTCAGTAGAATAGACAGACTCTCTTAAGAATTATATCTGAATTGGAGGGAAGGTACGGGCCAGGATACAGGGGCTGTTGGAAAGAACCCCCCCCCCCCAGAGAGGGTATGTGAAGTACAAAGGACACAAGCTCTCAAACTGGCGTCTGTGGGTTGTGGAACAGGCAGGAGAAAGTCCTTCCTTATGTCACACCAAATGTCACAGAGGAGGAGCTGTTGGGCAGGGAAACCAGCAGAGTATTGTAGGAAAGGTCAGTTGCCTGCTGCTTAAATGTCAAGCAATAGCAAAGCGTCCATGCTGGAGGTCAGGGTGACTGTAGAAAAGAGTGACCTTGGAAAAGGAGAGGAGGAGGGAAGAGGAAATAAAAACTTCTGTCTGTTTGCAGACAATGCCTTGAAGAAGTCAGGCAATCCCAACACTTTGGGAGGCTGAGTCACAGTGATAGCAATCTGAGAATAGCTCAAGCAACTTAGCACCTTAGGGAGACCCTGTCTGGAAAATAAAAATATAAAAAGACTCTGGAATGTAGCTCAGCACCAAAGCTCTAGGTTCAATCTTTGGTACTGAAAAGAAAAAAAAAAAAAGAAGTTAGACTGTAAGAAGCCAGAGAGATACACAGCGTAGTGACAAATGTTCAGTAAGGGATGGTTTGTTCAAACACAAGAATCATTTGGATATATTTTAAAGTGAATGGGGCCGCGGTGGCAACAACCAAGAACTTAGGCTTCCAAACAGGCTTGTCTCCAGTCTCCTCTGTGGCAAAAGGTAGAATTAGTTGGATCCCAATGAGATTAATAAAATCGTCAAAGCCAACTCCTATCAGTAGATCTGGAAGCTGATCAAAGACGGGATGTGCATCTGCAAGCCTGTGGCTGTCCGTTCCCAAACTCAATGCCAGTAAAAACACCTTAGCTGGCCAGAAGGGCAGGCACACAAGCACAGTAAGGGAAGCACTGGATTGCCAGAGAGGGTTACCTGGGTGAGGAGGGTGTGGATTCTGCAAAGGCTGTTCAAGAAATACCAAGAATTGGAGCCGGGGAGTTAGCTCAGTGGTTCCGGCGCCTGTCTTGCAAGCGCCAGGGCCCGGGTTCGATTCCCCGGTAACCACATAACAATACTGGGTGTGGAGACCCACACCCAGCAGCAACCAGTACCACATACCACAGTGCCGGGCGTGGTGGCTCACGCCTGTCATCCCAGCACTCGGGAGGCAGAGGCAGGAGGATTGTGATGTGAGTTTGAGGCTGAGCTCAGGGCCAGCCTGAACCACAAAAGCG
>PVIR01032540.1:0-18598 GCA_004026965.1 Petromus typicus
CAAAATACAGATAAATAGCAAAATAAGACACATAGTAATTTGAGAGATCTTTTTCAAATGAGAAAGAGGTAAGGAGATGAAGGGAGGGAGGCAAGGGGGAGAAAAAGAAGGGAAAGGGGGTTTAAAAAGAAAATTAAAAAATTGAAATATGATTTTGAAAATTGGAAGAGGAACAAGAGTTCAAGGGAGCAGAGGAGATAGGAGGGGGAAAGCACAACAAGAGAACTGCTACATCTATGTGTGAATTCCCCACAATGAATATAAACATAATGTACTGAAAAAAGAGCTCCCACTGCAAAAGTAAATGTTTGGAGACATAAAGAATAGTAGGTAGAGCAGACCCCTGAAGAGTACATAGAAAAACAAAAGCAGAGTGGACAAGGTAGGTGAATCACCCCTAAAAAGAAACTTCAGTACTAAAAACCAAAAACAAAACAAATGGTGAACTCAGCTCTGGGTATGAGTGTGCACAGAACTGGCTCTAGGGAAGTGGTTTCTTCTGAACACGCATTGTTTCTCTGCAGAGAAAGGAGAAGGGCCCAGCTTGCAGAGGCAACGGCAGTGTCAAAGGTGGAAGAAAACAAGAGAAACAAGCAGAGCAAGACTCTTCTTTCTCCCCTTACAGGCTGTGCATCGTCTGTTAAATTAGCTGCACTGGAGCATACCAGAGCAGTCTATCCACAGAACACTTCTCATTGGGAACACAAACAAAACATCAAACAACTCTCTACAATGTCACTAAAAAGTAGAGAAAATACCAATAAATGTACTTTACTTCTGGTTTCTGACCTGGTATGTGAGGAGCTTAGAAGTTTCTATTCTGTCCTAACAATCAGTAAAAAGCAGAACAAACTGAAAAAATCAGTAATTTTGCTTGTGTACATCACAGGGCAAACTGTAGTTCTCAAATTAGAGAGATTGACAGCCAGGTACAGAGACACAATTTACTAGGGCAAAACCCACTAGTGGAAACCACCAAAGGTACCAGTACCAGGTAAGAGATTGTGAGTGTAATTGACTAATTGAGTGAGGCTTACTGCATACAAATCTGAAAGCTAAAAATTCAAGGGGTATTTAGTAAACAAAGTGACCCCTACACTTGTGAGCTTGTTTTCAGGAAAGGCTGGAGAAGGATCCCATTGTGGTTCCAGCAAAGGAAGAAAGGAAATATTGGTATTGCTTTTGAAATAGGCCTGGACTTGATGCTCAAATGAATTCCAGGAGGAGAAATTATTTAGCCAGAGCCTAATCTGCTGGAGTTTCATCAGAACCAAACAGAACTGGAGGAATTTGTCATCCAGCTCTATTTCTTTGTGGTCATCTTGTATAACCTCAGGAGAGGCTACTGAGACAACCTAGGAAGAAGCTGACAGCCAAGATCAAGACCCTCCAAAAGTGTGAGCCCAGTCACACAGGTGTAGAACACTTCTCCCAACCCCGGTCCAATCACGATGTTACCTACTGCCTCTTCATCATCAGGCCTACCTTTCAATAACAACAAAATTACAAAGCACAGCAAAAAGGAGAAAAACAATTTGAAGACATGGAATAAATTTCAAATCCATAGTTAGATATGACAAGAATGTTGGGACATTTTAGACAAAGAATTTTAGAATACTATGATGAAAATGGTGACAATTTTTAATTTAAAAAATCTAAACAATATACAAGACCAAATGTACAAATTATAAAGAGAAATAAATACTAAGACAGAATATTTTAAATACCAGAGGTAAAAAATTAAAAATATTCTTTAAGAAATGAAGCTCATTTTTTATGTGTTCAGTAGTGCATTAAACCCAAGCTCAGGAGAAATAATCTCTCAGTTTGAGATACTTTGTTGAACCACAAAGAGAAAAGGACTAGAAAAAGCAAAACCCAGGACAGTACCCAGGAAATATGTAAAACATATTAAGGATATACTATAACATGGGCTATAGGAATACCAAAAGGAGAGAGAGAGAGAGAGAGAGAGAGAGAGAGAGAGAGAGAGAGAGAGAGAGAGGTGAGACTGATTTGCAGCAACGGCCAAGAGCTTCTCCAAATTCTCAGCTATCAAATCACAGATCTAGGATGCACAGGGTAAAGGAAAAAAACCAACACTCAGGCATACCATATTCACACTACGGAAAATCAAAGCTACAGATAAAACCTGGAAAGAAGTCAGAGGGCAGACAATGTCTCGCCTACAGAGGAGCCGCGATGAGTTGCATCAAATCTTCTGACTTCTCAGAAGCCACACAAGCAAGAGGAGATTGGAATGAGATACTTAAACTGCACTGATTTGGAGTCCTCTGTCCTATGAAGTTGTCTTTTGAGAGTGAAGGAGAAGAAAGGCTTTTCAGACAAAAACTAATAGAAATTGTTGTCAGTAAATGCTCCTTGCAATAAATGTCTGAAGGAGTTTGACAAAGAGAAATAAAATTATATAGGCTGGAAACTTAAAACTAGAGAAAAAAAGCCACATCACAGGAAGATTAACTGAAAGTTAAAATAATTTAAATTTTTCTTATTCTTAATTGATACAAGAAAAAAACTTTACTATAGTAACAGTATTGTATTTGACTATCTCTAACATATTTATTTTGTTTATATGTGCTTATATATAAGAGAAATGAATGATATCAGTGACACAAGGGATAGGAGTAGTGATTATGATTATTTTATTATTTTAGAATACAATATTCATGATGTGGAAGATTGCTATTTGGAAGTGGAGCTGAAGAAGTTTTAAATGTTCATTTCAAACTCTAGGACAACCATTTTCAACAGTGGGAAAAAAAGGAATTATATCTGATAGGCAAAGAAAGAGAAACTGAAGTCATATAAGTACTCAATTAAAAATAAAGTGCATGGATTCATTCCCAGGTGCAAAACATTCTGTCTTTCTATTTCTTATTACCTGCCTATTATTTGTCTCTTTCTAGTATCTATATTTTAAATTTACTCATTAAGGAAAGCATATGACATTTAGGATTGGGTGTGAGATACGTTGTGTGCAGGTAGCAGCTCTCCACAAATAATGTGATAAATATGTTCTAGAAACATATGCTAATGAAAAATAAAGACTGGAAAAAAGTGTACAAATAGGAAAAGATATATCAAGTTAATGTTAGTTAAAGAAAGAAAAATAATTATATCAGTTTCAAACAGAACAACCTTCTGGGCAAGATGTTATCAGAAATAAAAAGGAACATTATATAAAATAAAGAAGTCAATGTTATAAAAAGATATAAATAATTCCCTCTGTGTATGGACATTACAATAGAATATCCCAATCACCTAAAAAACTGACCAAATTACAAGAAGCACAGACATAATTATTATAATTTGAGACTTCAATCTTCCTATATGAGAAATGAAAAGATTCAGGATAAAGAAATCAGATAGCACATGGTCGAATGTAAAATCATCATCAGTCAACTGCATATACTTGATATCTATAGACCAATTTATTCAACAGCAGCTGATTACATATTCTTCTCAAGCTTATATGAATTGTTCATCAAGATAGGTGATCTTACAATCTCCACCATAAAACATACCTTAGCACAATTAAGAAGACTAGAAAATATCTACTGCTTTTAGATCACAATGGAATTAACTAGAATAGCAGAATGAGAGCTAGAAATTACAAATACACAGACACTAGAAACCATACTTCTAAAACAGATGTGTCAAGAGAAATTTCAAGAGAACTATAAACAAATATTTTGAACTAAATGAGAGTAAAAATACAACTTATTAAAATTTGTGAGACAGTAAGTACAGTACTTGGAGGGAAATTGATAATGTGAATGCATATATTACAAAAGTTTTCTAAATTTGTATTTTAAGAAACTCCTAAAAAAGCAAAGTGAATTTTAAGTGAATGGAAGAAAATGAAAAAGAACCCCAATATTTAGAGCAGAAATCAATGAATTTGAAAACAACAAATCCATGTATTCCTTAGCAATATGGAAAGTATTCAACTTGGTTGGTCTGTAAATTAAAACTATAGTGGGATATAATGTCTCATGTATCACACTAGAAAAAGCTCAAAAACATAGCAACATAATTTCATACTGTGTGGGGAAATAGGCAAACTCAAACAAGGCTGATTAGAATGTAAAGGAGTATAAGATAAACAATGAGAATTTCTTTATATCAAAAAAGCATTATAAAATGGAACTAACAATCCTAGTCAACAAAAGCATGATAAACTATGACTAACAGTATAAAACTATATCTATCTGAGAAACTCACAGCAATTTATTTATAATTACCTATATGCTAAGGTATTGAAAACTGAACAGTTTTTGGCTTGTTCACACAGTGGGCCATTATGCATCTGTTAAAAAAAAAAATGGGGAAGCTCTCTCTAAAATGGTATCATATAGTATTAAGGGAAAATTTTATATTTTATTTTTTAATTTTAATTTTTTAATCTTTATTGGTACATTACATATACGCATCATGATTGCACTCCATAATGGGGATTTGTGCCAGTATAAGACACAACTTAATTCTCATTTTTTCGCATAGCCCTACCCACTCTACCACCCCCCCATATACATAAAATTTGTTTCCTTACTTTACTGTTACAATCTCATCATTTTTCTCCCTTCTCCCTATTTTACATTGAGCATTTTCTATTTCACAATATATAACATACACTTCTAGGACTCATTTACATCTTTATTTTCTCATACCAGAGAAAAGATGCGATATGTACCTATCTGTGCCCTATTTATTTCACTTATGAGGATATCCCCCAGCTATGTCCTTTTAAGTATAAATGATTCAAACTCATCATTTTTTATGGCAGAGTAATACTCCATTCTGTAGAAGAATCACAAAAAATTGTATATTTTCTTAAAAATAAATAGTTAAACAAAACACCGAACTTTGTTACCCAGAAGCAGATTGAGGGTGGGGGAGGGAGGAAAACAAGTATACAATGGAAAAAGGGAAGAGTGTAACTTTTCTGAACATATCACTGCGTAGTTTTGACTTTTGGAATTATGGTGATGTGCTGCAATATTCAAGTAAGTGAAGATGGAATGAAATTTTTAAAAGAACCTAAAACTGAATGCTAACTAACAAACAAAACCTACTGTATTGTAAATAGATAATAAAACCACATTAAAAGGGAGAGGAACGAAGAAGAGTAATTTTTATCACAACACTGTTTTTATCCTCAGTGTGAGGCAAAACTTGCCATGTGAACAGATCCTGAAGGCTTTTTCACAGAAGAGGTTTGTTGCTTGTTTTAGTGCTATGAATGTAAACATCATCAAAACTACTTGATGCACATTTGGGAACTTGTGTGTTTGTGTGTTTGTGCTTTTGGACGCAAGGTTCTCACTGTGGAAGAAGGAATGTTCAAATGTGCCTGGAAATGGAGGGGAGGCATTAGCATTTGAGACTGTGATGTGCTAAGAGCCTATGGCCTCATATTTTGAAGGATTTTGCTTTGTTGAGGATATATTTTGGCATATTGTCTTTTTTATTTTATTTTATTTATTTATTTTTTTGAGACAGGGTCTCCTTTTTGTAGTTCAGCCTGGCCCTGAGCTCAGCCTTAAACTCACAGGAATTCTCCTGCCTCTGCTACCCGAGTGCTGGGATTACAGATGTGAGCCACCACACCTGGCACCATGGTATGTGGTTCTGATTGCTAGTGGGTGTGAGTCTCCACCTCAGCATTGTGGTATGTGGCTACCAGGGATCCAACCCCGGCCCTTGAACTTGCAAGGCAGGTGCTGGAACCATTAAGCTAAATCCTCAGCCCCCATACTGTCTACTAAAAACATAAACACTGGCCGGAGATTTAGCTCAGTGGTTCCGGCACCTGTCTTGAAAGCGCAAGGGCCGGGGTTTGATCCCTGGTAACCACATACCATACTGGGCGTGGAGACTCATGCCCAGCAGCAATCAGTATCACATACCACAGTGACAGGTGTGGTGGCTCATGCCTATAATCCCAGCAGTCAGGAGGAAGAGGCAGGAGGATTGCTGTGATGTGAGTTTGAAGCTGAGCTCAGGGCCAGCCTGAACTACAAAGTGAGACCCTGTCTCAAAATAAATAAATAAATAAATAAATAAATAAATAAATAAATAAATAAATGCATTTGTTTGTGCTGTTCTCAAGTACCCAATCCTTCCCTATTCTTCAGATACATCCAAGCAGACCACAGATTTTTCTTCAAATCTGAATGCTTTAGGAGTAAAAGTGGACAATATTAGTAGCTCCTCTGGCTCTGGTGACCTGCGATACATGACAATCCTCCCGGTGTTCTCCAGACTTACACTTTTTTCTCTGCTGTAGCAGTCTTCATTTGGATAAACACAGGCATAAAGAATGCAGTCCTGACCTGGATCCTGGATATACTTCTGGGTTAGAAGCTACAGGAGACTTGAGTCACTTTGGAGTTTATGTCTTTAGGTTGGTTAAAATCTGATGCTCATCATTAACTTATCAGGGATTTGTGATTCACAAATATAAAGTTCAGGGAGTCCTAATTAGCTTGCTCATTGTTCTGGAATGAAGCAAGATCATTTAAAGTACCTAGAATAGTGAATTGCTCTAAGAATGTGGTATTATTACTTTTATTGTTGCCGTTATGTTCCTTCTGATTGTTGTTTTTCTTTAGCATCAGCTTCTAAGGTGAGCTGGAAAACACAATTGAACTTGCTTGAATAACCCATTACAGATCAGTCAACTATGAATTTATTTAAAACTCTTTAGGAACTATAATTCCTGCTTTACTTCTAAACCTAATGAGTTTCTTAGACTTTATTACCTGCTGTGTAACTTGGCATTTCCTTCAAATTGTTTTAAGTTGGCTCTTCCAAGCATCAAAAGATTCCTCATAGTTCTAAAACCTTCGTATTTGTACATAATCCTGCTTTGATCTGATTCACCCTTATGAAATTTTTCGCTACTGTCAATCACAAGGTTTTAGAACTTACTATCACCATAGGCAAAATAATTTTATCAGCAATGGTTCTAAATTTGATTTAAACCATTGGTATCACTTATATCTGGGTTGTCCCCCAGAGCTTCATCTGTGCCATAGGTAGGGCTTGTAGGAGATGGTTGGATCATGGGCATGTGGTACTAGATTAAGGATGTATGATAGTGGGTTAGCAAACTGTTGTGTTTAGCATAGTTCAGGATGTGGATTATGAGAAGGAGTGTGGGCTTCAGTCAATAGGTTTGTAGCCTGAATGGAATGTGGGGGAGAAAAGAAGGAAACTCCTACCACTACTTCTTGTTACAACATGGGCTGTTTCTCCTCTGTCATTCTGTCCTGCCTTGGAGCCAGCCAACTCTGAGCTCCACCTGTAAAAACTGAGATAAAACAAGCTTTTTCTTCTCTAACTTTGGTCATCAGATATTTTGTGCCAGCAATGAAAAAGTAAGATAACATATCACTATCTTGCTTCATGACTCATGACACTGCAGGAGAAAGCCTCCTCTGGGATCTCATGCCTTTGTGGCCCTTTCACTCCATCCTTTAGGAGGACTTCTGATGGTCTGGATGTTTATGGTCACTGGCTTACTACATGTCTTTAGAAAAACTCATGCACTAGATCTCTCACTCCTGTTGAAGAAAGCTTTTCTAGACTCTGTCTTTGTGTGAGTGTGTGTGTATGTGTGTGTGTGTGTGTGTGTGTGTGTGTGTGTGTGTGTGTGTGTGTGTGTTGTGTGTGTACCATTCACATTTTAGTCTTGTTGAGTTTCAGACAAATCTTCATTCCAAAGATCAGGTTAAGCAGGATCAAACATATACACTTGAAGAGCACATTTTCAGGTTTATAGAAATGTTGACTATGTGAATCACACAAGAAAAATTGATTTGTGTCTTGGTGGACCAAAAGTCTACCTGAGTAAACTACACAAAGACATATAAAAGCTAGAAAAGAAGATAGTACATGGTCCTTTTGCTGCCCAAGTTTAGAAAGATAATTAAGAGAAGGAAGTAACTGCACATCACTGGTATACTCAACATCCTGAGAAAGCAGAAGATTCAAAGAGGAACATGTGTACAATATGGTTTATCTAATATATGTTTTATAATTTTTTTCATATACATAGTTAAAAAATAGTTATCAATTATGTAATTTATAAAGCAAATCTACATATCCCTTCCCTCTGCCTCCAGCTCCCAGATACAAATTATATTTAATTCTTAGAAACATTTTTCTAATATTAATTTCAATGTTTTAAAACTATATCATTGTAATCTCTACTTGTTAGTTTTAAACAAGTTTTGTTGAATATTTATTTCACAAACATGATTGTCCTTTCTTATAACACTAAATATACATGCTCCTATAGACACACCTATACTCTTACCCACATACTGCAAAGCTGTCTCTTCTCACATTTCACCAATCTAGGCAGACTGTCAGTTTAGTTCAAAATACACTAGCTTCAGTATAGTCTACCAAATACTTAAGGGGTCAAGTATTAAGTTGAATGTTCCTTTAAGAACTTAAGTTTACATTGAATTTTCCTTGCTTTTGAAAATGAATCAGTTGTCTCTCCCTTTTCCTCTCCTTCTTTTAGTTTTCTAGGGACCTAATATCCATTTATACCTAAACTTTCTTTCTTTCAGTGGTATGAGTACCCTGGTGCATTATCCACTGCTGTTTCCTGGAGTCAGCTCTCTGGAGCCCCTACTTCCTCAGCTGGTGCTGGTGTAGGCCAGGTTCTCTGCACACTTGTTGGCCTGGTATTGTGGGAATTCTTTTGCTTCCCTGCACTGGATTCTTTATGTCTTGTATGTCATATATTGCTTATTCTTGATTTGTTTCTTCATTTATCTGAAACACTTTTCTTAGTAGCCTCCTTAGGAAGAATCCTTGGAAAGTAAACTTTCTGAGTACATATTACATATCTAAAAATGTATTTTCACTTCACATTTATTTTACAGCTTAGCTGTTGATAATTCTCAGAAGTGCAAAAAGCATTGCTAAATTGTCTTCTATCTTTTAAAATTGATGTTGACAAAATGAATTCCTGATATTCTGTATGTGACTTATCTTTTCCTACCCAAGAATATTTAAAATCCTTCCCCTGGCATTTTTGACAGTTAAGAGTAAAGTATGTCACATAGTTCTTTTATTTTTCAGTCCTGATACTCAGTGTATGTTAAATTCCTTTAATCAAGTAATTTATGTTCTAATTCTATGATTTCAGCTTTAGGTTTTTTCTTATTTATTTAACAGTCCTCTTCTGTTTTCTTAGTTTCCTTCTATTTTCCTACTTATATTAGTTGTATGTAGGAGATATAAAATTTTAAAAAATAATTTATGATAGTTTCATACCTTTATTTTACTTTTTACTTTCTGGAATACTCCTGTGGATTTAGTCCCCCAGTGTGAAGTGAATTTTTCTAACTCTTCTCATTTTTAATTTTTAAGAGTTTTTGTTCTCTGAATCTGCTTTTTCTTGCTTCGTTTCCTTTTCATTTCAAGGATCAATAAATTGAGCCTTGTCTCTCAAAAGACTACACATTTCTTAAGCTTTTTTTTGATCCTTTCATTGCTTTTCTTCCTTCTAGTTTCCCCTTTTAATATTTTTGTTTTGATCTTTGTCCTTTATGTGAAAAGTTTGCCTTAAGTACCTGACATTTCTCAGTTAATAACTACAGAGTGAGTTATTGAAATGCATGGCAGTCCTTGGACCTTATTGTTGGCAGGTGGAGACTAACTGGCTAGTTTCTTCATGAAGTAGTTAACAACACCCCCAGGACAGTCTCCTCTTGGGTCCCCATAAGCCCTTCTGGAACCTAAAAGAAGGGGACTGGGTGTATGGGAAGCACCCCCACCTCACAGGGAGAGTTCCACTACTCTCCATTTCTAGTCATCAGTCAGTTGGGTCTAATGGCTTCGTGTCTGCATATTTCTTGGTCAACTCTTCTAAGAGGAGGTTTCTAGTCTTCTCCCTAGAGCAGGAGGGACAGTTTCCATGTGATATTAGGGCAGAAATTATAATAGAGTTGCCAAGGAAAGTGTCGGTCACTCATTTAAATTTGACTTTTAAATTTAAATTACACAAATTAAAATACTATTGCATTTTAATTTACTAATTCCAACATTTGTAATCTGTAATAATGGAATTGTCATTACTACTATTCCTTTCAACTACTAATTCCACAAGAAGAAGGGGATATGGGAAGGTGGGACTATAAGGCTGAGGCAGGGGAAAGGTAATACAGGAGACAGGATAATAGAGAGGAGCAATATGAGAAAATTATATTACACACACTGAGTCTTCATCAAATGTGCAACTGAGAGAGAGTAGAGCAAAGGTAGTAATGGGGAATAAAAACTTGCCCAAGTGTATTATGCATATGTATAAATCTGCCAGGATAAAGGTCATTAATAAAAGCATGCAAAAAAGAATGCATTTCTTATGTACATCAACACAGGAGACAGTAGAAGTAGGTGGCCTTCTGTGGGGAGATTAATTGAAAAGTAAGTATAGACAGGACCTCGGGCCTCTGCCTTCCTCTTGCTTCCAGAACTCTGCCCAGCAAATATCTCCCCGTGACCTATATCCCTCATGTGGGGGTTCAGGAGTCCCTCCGGAGGCCCAGGGTAAAGCTTCCCTTCATTTGCTGCGATGGTAGTTCTCCGGGTATAAAGGGTGGCCCTCTACTTCATTGTCTTTGTGCTGCCTGGAATTCAAGACACTGTGGGAACTCAGACTTTCTCATCAGCCTTTAATATTGACAAATATGTGTGCCTAGGCTGGAGGCTTTTGATGAAAATCTTGGACAAGAAAGAGAAACAAAAATGAAAGAACCTAGAGAAAAAAGAAATGCAGGACACACATACGAAAAATTCTCAAATATATCATGCATGGCCTTTCTTGAGGAAGACATTAAATCCATAACAAAGATCAAAAGTGAGAGAAGGAAGAAAGGCAAAAGGAGTTAAAAATGAAATAATCAAATGAGAAAAGAAGCTATAAGTTAAATACGATTAAAATAAACTAGTAATTAAAAATTAAAAGCTTAGGAAACAAAATTTATAACTCTCTATGAGAGTGAAATAAATTCAAAGAAAACTAATACATTTAGAAAAAAAGGTAATAAATTTCCTACAGTTTGGTTCTTGAATGTTCTCCGAGTCCCTCCAAACCTGACCCCAGCTTGTGGATTTAGTATGAGAAGTGAGGTCACGGTGGGAGTGTTCTAGAAGGAGATATTGGGAGCCTTGTTTTTCTTTTGTTTCTGCTCTACTATGAGCAGAGCTGTTTTCTGCTGTGGTGTGACACCTTCCACAGGACCTGAAGCAAAGGTACCAACAGAACACAGCCTGAAACCTCCAAGTCTCTGTGCCCAAATTAGACCTCCCTCACTTAAAACTATTTTATCACAGTAACAAAAAGCTGATGCCCAAGTTTAGGGGAAATTAAGGATAAATACAGATGGCCTAGTTTCAAACAAGTGTTCAAGAAACTAAACAAAGAAAAGATAATATGACAAAATTCTCAAAATTCACCGTAAGGGGTGGTTGGAAGTGATCAGTGGCCTACATTATATCAAACACACACACACACACACACACACACACACATGCACCCACCCACACATTTATTATTTTGAAACTTTGGCACAATAAAAATAAAAGAAAGTTTCAAGAGAGGACAAAATCAATTACACCAAATATCTTAGATTAAGAGTAGTGAAAGAGGTTGTGGATGTTTAAATAATGGCTTTAAAATTCTGAGGCAAAATTATTTTCAGTCAAGAAATCTATCTCCACTTCAAATAACTAATGTGTTAAAGACTGATTCTCAAGTTCTCAAGTGTGCCAAATTTTCTGAGGTTCACAATGATAAAAACTGTCACTCAGTGGGCTCCAGGTGGGGCCTGGAATTCTGCAAGTCTCAGATACCCAGGTGACATCCATGCTGCCAGCCAGCAGCTTACATTTTGATAGTAGTGTTTTAGAAGAGGACCAAAAAAGATGGCAGACTAAACTGAGTAAGTAAAAGTCCAGTGACAGACACAGGAAAAAAAATACACCACACACAGAAACAAGGCTAAGAAAAAATCCAGATCACAATGTGTAGAAAGACTAGAGAATACACATTTATAACTACAGCAGGTGTATTGAAGTTTTCATGGGAAAATTAATATTTTCAGAGATTTTGGAAGAAATATATTTTCAAATATCAGAATTGGAAAGTTTAGTAAAG
Organism: Petromus typicus; assembly: GCA_004026965.1. Taxonomy (NCBI): domain Eukaryota; kingdom Metazoa; phylum Chordata; class Mammalia; order Rodentia; family Petromuridae; genus Petromus; species Petromus typicus. The sequence continues at coordinate 12,203 of PVIR01032540.1, forward strand.
GAAATAACCTTAGTGGTATAGAAAATAAACAGATTTAAAGAGATAAAGCAATTGCTCATTCCAGGGACAAAGCATATTGAGTGAGAAATAATATGCCACTATTTGTATTAATCATTATTTCAACCAAACATTTACTATGAATTAATGGGAGGCAAGTAGAGATTGAAAAGGAGATGGTGGAGGTAACTGTCTGAAGTAAATAAATAAATTGTAGAAATAATTAAATTTGAAACATCCACAGAGGCTTATCCGTGAAAACATGTAGGATAGTGACTAAAAGAATGGCTAACCACTATGAAAAAACCTGCTTCCTCGGAGGAACAAGGCCTGGCAGGGGTGAGACAGGGGATTATTGGTTCTGCATAAGCATCTCAGCACCATCTGACTTTAAAATTCCAACAGATACTGCTTTGGTAAATGTGTGTACCTGTGTTATTTTATCGTGACTGCAGGAAACACGGTGCAACCTTATTTTGCATTCATGTGGCTGCACTGTGGTACTCTGCTAATTCTAGCACTTGTTACTCTACAAAAGTGCCCAGAGACTTGTGCAGCAGGAGACACTGAGAACTCGAACCCATTCGTTGCTGAGTCTGCTGCTGCTGCATCTCATGTTCCATTGATCATCATCAGTAGACAGAGTTCCAGCCTCATAGGCTCAGGCAAGGAAGGCAACTCAGGAATGGCAATTTCGTCCCACCTGTGCTCTTTATTCCTTCTGACAAGCGCCGAGAAAGAGTTACATTGCTCTTTTTAATAGGCCAGTGGAAACTCCAGGAGAAAGGATTTTATCAATGAGAAAAAGAAAACACTAAAGTTTTTCAAAACCACAGAAATAAGCCAATATTTTTTCTGCTTCAAATCACTTAGATAATCATGTGAAATATTTAGAGCCAAGAGAGTATCTATTTTGCCAAGGCATCAACCCTCTTTGGGGGAAGTTCTCAGATTTTCCAGCTACAGTTTTATGTCAAGTGCTACCTGACCATTCCCAACTACATGTCATTTATAATAATGCTATTGAATGAAATGTAAAATCCCAAACATCTCACAATGACCAGTTAATCACTTAACCCTTTCTTTATAATTCACTTATTTTTATTGTATTTTTTGAGTAATATTTGTTTAAATAACCTATGTTTATACCTCTCTGTTTTTCATGTAGCTAATAGTTTGGGAATGAGAACAGTTGGCATCTGCTGCCAAGAGGAAAAGGAAAAGAAAGAAAACTATCTTCGTCATTTTCACTTATTGTATAATGTCTTCCTTTTCTCATTACTGTGACAAAATGCTTGACACTAAAAGTTTAAAGAGGGGGGAAAGATTTGTTTGGCTCAAAGTTTGTAGAGGTTTCATTTCATGGTTGCTTAGCTTCAAGGCAGAGTGGCATCGCAGAGGAGAACAATTCATGGCAGGCAGAAAGAAGCAAGGTAGCAAGAAGCAAGCAATAACCCTTTTTCTGTGCCTTATATTCCATCAGGTTACCCACTATAGTAGACTGCACTCACACTTAGGATGGAGGACACTCAATCCCACCCAGAACTATGGCAAACCAATCAGAAGACTAATTTGTTAATCACACATTCTTGATCCCAGCATCACGCATTTAATTTCAGCATCATACACTCTAGATTCAACCACCTTTGAAAAGACTCACCTAAGAGCATAATGCTTTTGCAGGAAATCCAGATGTAAACTATAACATTGTTTGTGTCATTTATTACTTATCAGAGAAACAGATTTAATTCAGGATGTACACATATACATATATAAAATTTACAAGATTGACTTTATAATGGTTGCCCAGACAGTCAAGAGTGTAAGAATGCAAAAGCTCTGTTTTCATACTGAAAGTCTGAATTATCCAGTAAAAGGTCTGGAGCTCATTATAGCATACCGTGTGAGTCCATATCAGGAGACTCATGGGTCTGCAATGAAGGCTAAACAATCTGTGTTGGAGCCATGAGAGGCCATCCCAAATGAAGGCCAAGACTATAGCCCTTCCAAAGAAGCAGAAGCAATATTTCCTTCTTCATTTTGCTTTTATAGCATACTAGTGATTATTCTCTGTAAGATGGGTCTTTCATACCCAGAACTGTGCTGATCCAACTGAGTCGAGCATTTCCTTACTCAAATTGACACAATCAGTCAATCAACTACCACAATAATATGCCTGCATTGCATGTGAATATCCACTTAAGAATTCTGCCTATCCCTGACATAGAAATAAATGTATTTAAGATCAGATTTCAACTCATATATAGCCATTAAAATAGTTCAAACATATCTGTATTAGCTACATGCCCAAAGATCAGTTGTTCTTGAAATTCATTCATCCACCTCTTCATTCCTTTATGTGTTCTACATTTATCTGCTAATTCTACCAAAATAATATATATTATAAATATATATAATAAATTTTAATAAATAAATATATATAATAAATTTCAGCTGGGTAAAGGACAAATGAATTAACAATGTTTTAATAGTCCTTATCTTTATGGAGTTTATGGGCTTGTTTAAGGCAAGGTATAGGATTCATGAAGTGAACTCAGGAAGAAAATGCATATTTCTGCTTTCTCTGTGGTTCTAGGCAGTAGATATGAATTTGAGTATAGAAATATTCTACTAAGCATTGAAGAAAAATCTAAGGAAAATAATTTCTCAACATCACTTTGAGAATCACTGGGCATACAACTGTTTCAAATATCATCCTTGAAGAGGGGCATGGACTAGTTGGCAGTAGATCCTAAGAACAATTTGGGAGGCACACGACACTGAGGGCACACATTTGTCCCACTGCTGTCATTATCTCTGATTTTTGGCCAACCATCGAGTGCCAAACATCGGTGGCTAGGTACAGTCCTGGAGTAGTAGTTTGAGGCTCATGGGTGGGTGCTCCAGGATTATCTGTGTGTTACCAGCACTGTTTCATAGGCTTACACAAGCTATAGCTGCTACTATAGTACAGGGCAACAGCTGCATTCCACTAACAGGGGCTCCTGTATTGAGACTGAGACCATTGCTATATCAAAGCAAACCAAGCAGAAGGAGGATAATACTGCCATGTGAAGTGGACATTCCATTGAGTTTCTTGTGGATTATGGCAGAACAAAGGAACATACCTGCTGGAGTAGAAGTTCTCAAGCTGTAGCAGGAATCAGAATCATTTAGACAGGTCATTCAAATCAGATTTATCTCCCATTTTGCTCTAAGCAAAAATGCATCCAAACACAAATGACTATAAAGTAAGGAAAGGCCATTTGCTGCTGATATAAAAATTGTTTTCTCTATGAAAATTGAAATTGGGCTAGTAAAGGGGGACAGTGGAAAAAATTATAAAACCTATATTAGCTCCATCTATTTTCTGTTTTTTTCAATACAGGTCCCCACATATGGGAAAAAATTTTGTCACTATTTTGAGTAAAACCAATAGATGTGAGTCTCCTTATAGTACTTTGAATGAATGTGAAATAATCCTTGCAAAGTTTCACAAGACAGAAGATGTCTTCTTACCTACATGTTTTTCCTGATTTTTATTTTCAAAAAGAGTAAAAATTATTAACCTTGATTCAAATTTTAGCAGCTAAGTACTTTTACTTTCTAATAATAAAAGTAATGAAGACTCAATTAAAAATAGAGCATTAAGCAAGCTACAAAATAAGATGCATATTCACTTAAGTATTTATGTATTTGAGAAGGATATTCCTGTACCTGGCATTACATTTAAGTATTTTTTCATAGAATTAAAATATTGATTGGAGAAAAAAGGAAAAAACCTATCCAAAAGATAAAATATAATGTAGCTGATAAAAAAGAAAAAGTTGTATGTGTGGATAGTAGACCCGGTAACATTGTAGATGGAAATTAGCTTTTATTGTTTAATCAAGTTCTACAACAAAAATGCAGAGATAAAAACACAAAGTGTAATTTCCAAAAAGAAAGTTGCCCTAACCTCTCATAGAAATGCAAACATTTACAGTTTATCTACCTACAACTCCCAAGTTAGTTGATAAATGAATCTCCACTCCTGGAATAACTTTGTTTATTCACCTAGTGTGTGAATATTACATAGCTCCTCTTTCTACCCTACTTCTACCCAATAAATATAGTGTATCTTAATATCAAACATTACTTTTATAACCTTATAAGAAGCCAGCCATTGAGCCATTGTTTAGGTTACTGAATAAAATATTTCTCTTTCATTAGCCAAGTTTAGCCAGAATTAGACATTTTCAGCACAGATGGCAAAAACAGAAGCCTAGAGATTTAAAATATTGTACTGAAGACAAGGACCCAATCTTCTAAGATTATATCTTAAATATTAAGGGATCAAGCAGGTCCCTGGATTAGCAACAAGGGCTTCACTTGGGATCGAGCAGGTCCCTGGATTAGCAACAAGGGCTTCACTTGGAAATTGGTTAAAAATGTAAAACATCAAGCTCCATATTGGATTCTGTAAATCAGAACCTTTGGTGGGGTCACACAGAAATTTGTAGGTGACCAAGCTCTCCATCTGATTCTGATGCCTACTGAAATTTAACCTTTCAATGTGACTGATCTTTTTTTTTGCAACGCCTATAAAAATGGAATACAATAAAATGTTTTATCTTCAAATTCTTTTCCTTGAACTTAAGTAAACACTTTGAATTTCACTCAAAATTTCAAAAAATAATCAGGTTTTGACATAGATAAGTTAAGACCCATAAAGCAAGCCACATAAACAGCTAGATACATTAAAAGGGCAAAGCATTTACATGACTTCACAAATTATTGACTGCTTAACAAACAGTACTTACTTTGAATCAGGCATTGTACTAATTATCACATGATTTGATATTGATCATTTAGACAATACAAAAGAAGTCAATCTTATTCCTGCAATTTTATTGGGCAAATAAACATGAAACAGAGCTATTTTCTCAAATACACAAATATTTCACTACCAAGTGATGGATTTATCTTTTACATTCAAATAGTAATTTTCAGGCTCTGAGACTGATAATCATCATAAAGGCTCAGACATGTTCTTATTTTGCTCACTTTTTTTAACATTAAATGTGTAGCTCTTTCTAGGTTATAACTTTCTTCAGAAAACTTTAGGGGATTCTTCAGCTAGTATCTCTGGTAGCTTTCTGTCATTATGAAACGTCTCTGAGATAAATTAATTTCAAAGAGAAAAACTTTATATGGGCCACAATTGGGGAAGTTTTGGTGGATAATTGTTCAGCCCTGTTGCCTGGGAATTATAGTCCAGCACATCATGGCAGGAGAACATGAGAGAGCAAAACTAACTGCTTCGTAGCCAGAAAAGAGAAGAGAAAGAAAATAGGGCTTAATGACTCCATTTGTGGTTGATTCCCAATAACCTAAGCCCTTCCACATGGCCCCTGCTCTGAAAGTGTGTTCTTCTTCCAGAGAGCATCGAGCTGGGGTCATCCTTGGAGCGCATGGGCTTTTGAGAGACATGTAAGTTCTAAACTATTGTGTTCTCTTTGCCATTTGAGTGTCCACGTCAGTGGAATAGGATTGCATGTGTGTTTGAAAAAGGGGAAAGTAAACTAATACTGTTGTAATGATCTGCGGTTCAGATCATGCTCCCCTTTGGCAGCATCACAAACACTCTAAGGAACTTAAATCTTTTTCATTTTAGTCCCATGTCTCTTAGTGTTCTCTCACAGATATTATCTTGATTTGGGGGCATGAACTTGGATCTTTGACTCATAAGCTAAACCATTGTTAACCTAAATACCTCCCCAGAGACTGGGATACTATACCTTCCCATGTGATGATTGATATAATGTAAGAAAGTGCCCCTTTAGTAGTAAAGCACTATTCAGTTGTAAGACATTACTATTAAGAACATGCACCACGAGAGAGAGGCTTAACCATTAGGAAGAATGAGTCTGGCTTATTTAAAGAAAGATAGATTCTCCACAAAATCATTTCAAATGGTGAGATGAACTCTCTCCATCTCTTGCCTGGCAAGGCACGCAACACTGGGGAAATCATCCTGTATCTACAGGTCTCTCAGTTCAAGTTCTATTTTTGATATTGTGTTCTTATAACTAAACTTGACACATTTCTTCCCTTTCCCTAAGTTTCTGAGCCACCCTGCAGCAAGTAATTTTATCCTTGTATTTGCAATTTTTCTCCCTAAGAAATTTCCTACATTGGGATTCTTGTTTTCACCATCATTTCCTCTTTTTCTATGACCAAAGAGCCCATTCTCCTCCCTGTCAGCCCAGGAGGCCCATCTCTCCGCCTCTCGCTGCCTCATTAGTTGCTCCTGGCCCCTTCACAGCCTGCATCCCGCTGTGCTCTTGATTATTTTGACCTAGCTCATCTGGGGCTTTCAATGAGCCAGTAGTTTCCTTACTCATGGGATTCTTTGTT